>JANHGB010046228.1:71886-103428 GCA_026283785.1 Coracopsis vasa | reverse complement strand
GAGTCAAATAATGGGGGGGGAGAGGGGTGGGAGAGAGGGGCAGAGGAGAAAAAGCAAGCTTAAAAATCAATAAGATTTTGAAAAGGAGTTGTTTGAGGGTTTATTTGCCCATGCTCCCCAGAGCTTCTGCAAAGTGTCTAACATTTCTCACCAAGTCCATATTTGCTGCCTGGCAGCATTTAAAAGAAACGAATGTAGGGATTTTTCCAGAGCAGCATACCTCTAACAGGGAGCAGCACCTTGAGGAAAAGCACCAAAACACACGTGGCTTTTAGTAACATCACAAGACCTGGTAATATCACTTGCTATAGCTATGAGAGGTCTCTCCTACTTGGTTGCATATGCAGAGCCAAATTACAGTTTGTGGCTGTGAAGCACCTCCTATTTTTGTCTCCCAGTGTACCTCCATAGATGGGGGTGTGCGTATGCAAACAGGAGTCTTTTGCCTTTTGCAAACCTGAGTAATTGTATAGTCCAAAATGGAAGGCTTGGACTAAAAGCAGGAGGAAGCCTTGAGAGCCAGGTCTTGCAATCAGCAAGATTTTTCTTCCAGGAGTTGCCTGAGACACACAAAGAGGGAGCCTTTTCTGGCAGTTCTAGTCTTGGCCCTTCTTTGCACTTATTCTGCATTGTCAGAAAAACCTGGCTGTAAAACACTTGTCACTCACAGTATTCATGTTTTGCCAATTAATATGACTCATGTTATATCCCAGCTGTTTCAGTCTTTTGCAACTACTTGTCTATTGGTGTACATAAATTCTAAAAATCAATGAAATCCTAGACAATAACAGAGATTTAGAGACTTATTCAGAACAAAGTACTATAGGAAAGAATTTAATTGCATTTTTAGGGCTTGTGGGTGCTTCAGATAAAATTCACCAGGTTGGCTGTAGTTTTTTTTTCATGAAACCTAAGAAAACAGCAAAGATAATGGCATGGTATAGCTATGTGAAGACCCCTTGCCCTCTTGGTGCTTCCCTTCCCTTGTAATCCCATGGTCAGCATAGTGGAGCAGCAGTCAGCAAAGGACATGAGCCAGGGATTCGTGGGGATTCAAGGGACCTGGTGCTGGAGTGGATTCAGAGAAGGGCAACAAAGCTGGTGAGGGTCTTATGAGAAACGGCTGAGGGAGCTGGGGTTGTTTAGTCTGGAGGAGAGAAGGTTCTGAGAGGCGGACCTTATCTCTCTCTACAACTAACTGAAAGGAGGTTGTAGTGAGGTGGGGGTCAATCTTTTCTCCCAAGTAACAAGTGATAGGTCAAGAGGAAACGGCCTCAAGCTGTGCCAGGGAGGCTTAGATTGGATATTAGGAAAAATTTCTTCACAGAGAGGGTGATCAGGCATTGGAACAGGGTGACCACGGAAGTGGTAGAATCGCTGTCCCTGGAAGTGTTCAGAAACAGTGTAGATGAGGCCTTCAGTGACATGGGTTAGTGATGGTCTTGGCAGTCCTGGAGTAAAGGTTGAACTTGATGATCCTAAGGGTCTTTTCCAACCTAACTTATTCTATGATTGGAATGTCAGCATGGTGTTCATCTGCTGCACCCAGTCCTGTATTTGGTGGGATGGTTGTGGCTCCCCAGGGCTGTGAATGGTATTCTGGGGCCAGGTGGTCCCTGCAGCTTCAAAAGCTTTGAGAACTGCAATAGTGAAAAATACTCTTGTGTTGGATGCTTTTTAGCATTAAACTTTTCCCTTCATGATTATTTTTGTTTACTCAAGCTCTATTTAGTGCATCATAAAACTGGGTTAATATGTCATCACCATACTGTTATGGTCATTGTTTTTTAACCAAGCTACAAAATCAGGTGGACTTTGTATGTAACCATAGGCTTTACATTTTTCAGTGAAAGGTATGTTAATTTTTAAAGCATGGAAATAAGGTTGGTGTGTTGTGCATAAAAGGCACCTAATTTGCCAAGATTTTATTTGAAAAGTAACATTATCCTTTTAATTGAGAATGTTACTGTGAAAT
The DNA here is from genome assembly GCA_026283785.1 of Coracopsis vasa. NCBI lineage: Eukaryota > Metazoa > Chordata > Aves > Psittaciformes > Psittacidae > Coracopsis > Coracopsis vasa. The sequence goes on along the minus strand of JANHGB010046228.1, from coordinate 101,453 downwards.
TTTTAAAGGTTTGATTTTTAAAGAAGAATGCTTAAAAACAAAGAAAAAAAGTGACAGGGAAAGGGAGATCAATGAAGCAGTAGATACTAATTTAAGAAGTAGCCAATTGTCATTACATTAAATACACAAAATAAAATACACATACTCCATCTTATGCCAAAGAATCTGTACATACTGAGGGTTTTCAGAAAGTGAGTGGTTTTATTAATTGCTTAATGCTGATAGTATGTTTGATACTGTACAGTGAGCTCTATACTGTTAATAGCACAGCTCCATTAATGTAAAGAGGACAATAAATTAACATATAGCTGCAGGTGACATGACATCCTATTTTTACATAAATCAAATATGCACTCTGATCCTGCTCCTTCAAAACCCTTAGATGCTTTTCCTCAGACCTCCTGTCACAGGAGCCATTTTGGGAATGGGGCATGATGCTGTGATTAATTCTAGTTCAAGCAGCTATTTTTGGCATTTGTGTATTTCCTATAGAGCAGAGCTCAAGACTTCACTCAGATGGGTGAAATCTGAACTGTTCTAGTCACATGTGATCTGTGTCTGAAGGGTGCTGGAATAGTAAAGGAGTGTCATGCTTCAAAATGGGAGAAAAGCCACTGATCCTAGTCTCCTCTAATTTTAACATGATTAAGCCAAAATATGTATTCCTATATAAAATATAGAAAGATAGCTTTCTGTGTTCTTGGTGATTTGGTGGAGTTTTTTTAGAACTTGGGAGCCAAAATGTAACATTCAAATTATATCCCACCTGTCCTATACTGTGTGCTTTTTGGAAATTAGATCTTTTTTCAAAACAGGGTTTGATTGGTTTTGTCTACCTAGACCTCATGGGCTGTTGCCTTTATATGGCAGTGGCTCAGCAGTACAGTTACCTTATTGAAGAGTTGCAAGTCTTGTAACTAATGACCCAGTCTTCTCAACACTTACTTTAAACCAAACTGTACGTTAATGGCGCTGGATTTTTCACAGATGGGAAGTCTGAAAAAAAATATCTATTAGTATTTTACTTCAAGGATTATTTTTTCCCAGTTATTTTTTTTTTTCCAAAAATGTCTTTTATGATCATATAATGGTACTGCACAGCTCCTCAAGTGAACTCATTAATGCATATCAGGTTCATCAGTACATAAATAGCTTCCACTGTATAGCAGACAGATCATGTCTGTGTGCTGGAACAGGCAAGTAATGTCGGTTGTCTTTATTCATTCTCACACTCTCACTTCTTACTGCTCTAAAAGTTTCTACTTACATGCTCTCCCCTTTTGATACAATTTTGACTAAGGTAATGAATAAAGGGACAACTTTAGATTTCTCAAGTAAAATAATAAAGAAAAACACTAACCACTGTTCACTAACCACTGTTACCTTTATGATACCTGAATTATTAAGGAAAAGATGATATGGATCAAAAGTACAGAGGCTTCTTAATTCAGGGCAGTTAAAGGAGCAGTTTTCTGGGAGCAAGAGAATAATGAAACTTAAATCTGTGTACAAAAATATGCCCCCGAAAAGATTTACAAATGTGCAATTGTAGAGAGAAAAAAAAAAAAGGAAGTGTATTTAGCTGAAACATGGAAGACTTTGAACTGCAGGAGGACTATTTCTGTATAAGTACTTCTTCCTATAATGAATGATGAAAAGGCAAACAGACACTGGCTGGCCCAGTAAAACTCATGAAAGCTTCTCAGCCATAACCATATCCAATTGGAAAATAGAATTTTTTCCTTGTTAAAGGGTGTAGATTTTGATGGAAAATGTTCTTATTGTTAAATGCAAGAATTTCAGCACCTTGGATGTTTTATTCAGAGCCACTGGTTACATGTTTAAGTTTTAATTTCACTTTGTTTATTTGCTTTCTTCCTCTGTGGTGACTTTTCAAGTCACACATCTTCTCAGACTTCAGAAAAATGACAGGGCAGCAGAAGGGAAAAAACGAAACTATTTCTTATTCTACAAATCTTGGTAGTTGATGGAGGCAAAAAAGTAGTTTCTTCTGTAGGCTTAAATGTCCAGCTGTTAGGCCAGATCCTTTCCCAAACCAGACACAGGACTGGCCTATGATGGCTAAGAAGCTAAAATAAATGAAAAAATAGCAAATCAAAAGAATTACCTGGTTCACTAAGAATCATTCATATGACTGTATCTTGCAGCTTGAGGTACTGTCCCTCAGCTGATAAAATATTTTATAGCTATGATCATAAACCCCCGTCATTTCCTTTGTTTATATTCATTTTGAGCTTTGAGAATATGCTCGAGAGATCTTGAATTGTATCTCCTGAAATGACAAACCTACACAATTCAAGTGTTGTCATACGATAGGTGTATGAAAGAGCGGAAATCTTGCAGATCCCGCTGGCAACATTGATGCCAATAGCGTTGGCTGGAGGTGCAAATGTTCCTGTCGGAGTCGTTGCGGTAGAAATGTGCACCAGATGAACAGCTGCCCTCCTCACTCAGCAGGCAGATACAGCGTGCTGAAATAGCTGCTACATAAAGCACAGGGAGAAAAGAGCAGATAAGCACTATTTCAGCTGTAAAGCACAGGAGGATGTGTTTCCCATTGTAACTGTAAAAAGTATTTTAATATTTATGTAGCTTTCATTCTCATCTCAGAGTGGGGGATTTATATAGATTACTTGATGTACATAAAGATAGGAAAATACCCCAAATATTCCATTATGTTTTTTATTTCTCCACAAGCATCCATTACACAGTTTATTTTCCAATTAATTCTTACTATCAAACAAATGTTATTCTTCTCCATCCCCACTGGTACCTTTCTACTTGTGAAAGAGTTTTTCAGTGGGTGAATTAATGAAATGATGGTTGGCGATTTTGTTGCTGTTGTAAGAATAATTGTGTAACAGCAACTGGGAAATACGCTATTTAAGAAGGACCATTTACAAAAAGAGAAAATGCAGTAGTCTTCAGAAAGATTATTTTTGTGGCAGATTGTAACCAAGATATGTGTGTCTGAGTGAGGGACAGTGGGATATAAAGAAGTGGAAGTGATTTGTTATTTGTCCTTTCTCCTCTTCCCCAGTTTTAGACTTCTTTTAGCGTGGCATCTCCCCAAAGCTTCCTAAAGAAACTGAACTTGAAAGATGGAAGTTCTTCACATGGATAAATGAGTTATTTAAAAGAAGAAAACAAGGAGCAAGAATAAATGGTTGAGTTGCTCAATGAAGAAACATCACAGGAGAGTCCTTTGGGAGCTAATGCTGGTCCTGGCGTGTTCTACATCTTCACAGATAATCACTTGTAAAGTTGGTGAGGTGTAGTGAATGTGTTCACAGATGTGATGCTAATAAGGACAGTTAAATAAAAATACTAAAAAAACCCCACAAACAACAAAAAAAACCCACACCAAACAAAAAGTTTAAAAGGTGTGCAGAACAGTTTCATGCTATAGCATCTTGAAATAAAAAAGAGCTGAGGGTAGATCATCACCTGCTGTGGTGACCATGGCATAGGCTCAGTGCTGGGAGAGGTTCACCTCCTTTTCCACACAGACAAACCTGAGCAAGAAGCTGACTTGTCAGGGCTTTTTTTGCATGGACATAGGGGTGAGCTATCAGGACATAATTCCATCTGTAGAGTTGGAGTATGCAGTTACGCTGACTATGAAACGTTGCTTGAGTGGAGGTTCGCAAAGTTAGATCCACAAACAGCCCAGTGGGCTTTGGTTATATGCTTATCTGTTTAGGTAAAGATAATTGCATTCAGTTTATTATTTAAATTTATATTTGCCTTAGGAGGAATGAGAGTTTTGCTTTACTGTCCAGAGAAGAATGCAAATATATGGGAAGTATGTTTTTTACATATTGAGTATCCAGTGGCTTAAAGGTGAAGCTCAGTTGCATAACCTGAGGGCTATGTGTCTTCATGTACTGCACAATTACAAAGAAGTCATTGTTTTCTGATATTCTTTTTTTTTAAAAAAAAGAAAAAAGTAAAAATCACGTTTGAGATCTCTTTTGAGCAATGCTTTGAAGTAGAGTGTAGCTCCCAGAGGTGCGTAATCTTAATGCTAATTTACTATACAACAATGTGCATTATTAAAGGACATGTGAATGATTCATCCACTGAATGAAGAAAAATTATTCCAAATGATTATTGATGAGTTAATCAAGCTAGCCATGTCAACTTTCTTTTGTCCATTAGTGTGAACAGTATTTCACAATCATAATAATAAGAGCCAAATGTTAATGGCTGAGGTAATCAGACTAATGAAGAGCAGTGAAAAGTGCTCTCTTTAAATAGTTTACAGTTTTCATAATCACTGGAGTGGTCAGTTGGTCCCATGATTCTTCATGTTTCATAATGTATGTTTACTATAAGCTTTTGTTTTAATTTCCTTTTTCTTTCTCCAGAAGGTGAGTGAACAGAGAAATTAAGAAGCATAAACCTGTGTAATAGCATAGCAAATAAAACTAATCTTGTAACATGATAAAAGGATTTTACACCTGGAATTATAGGTATCTAGGAACACGCCTTTAATTTCTGTTCTTATTATAATTCTTTTGTTGAAAATAATTACTATAATTTTTAAGAGCTCACCACAGGCTTAAGCCTTATCCAGCAAATAAAGACCCTTGACTGCTTTAGTGTAGGAGCCTTTTGGGGAAGAATATTTTAACTGCTATCTGTCTTTCCCAAGTAGTATGCTTGTGATCCACAAATATGCAGTTCAGGGACTGGTTTGTGTGACTGATCTTGTGAGTAAATTTACCCAGACTTCTTAGGATCAGAGCTTTACTCCTTGCCTCTATACCTCATTTGCCTTTCTCTCCCTGTAGTATCTGAGACCATACTTTGAAAGTATGTTTTCTCCTTCAGCATAACATTTGAAAAATCCATAAAAATTATATATTTTTGTGTCATTTGTCATTTTAGGCCAACAGACTTGACAAGCACTTGTAGTTCTGACTGGTCCACAAAGCATCCATCCAGCTTCTTTCCTCTTTTCCCAAGTTATGAAACTTTCTAGCATCGTCTAATAAAATTGAGATCATTAACATAAAAGATCAAAAGCCACAAAATTAGAAAGTGCCACAGGAATGCCCTAGGTCACTGCTGTGGCAGGAGATATCAATAAAATGAAAAAAAGCAGTTTGGCATGGGGCAAATGCCTTTCTGACTCCAATAGTCCTTTCCAGTTCTCTTTCCTGGACAACCTTTCCATCTACAAGTCCCTTATTTGATGGATTACTCTGAAGGCTGAAAGGGGTAACTTGAATAGTTCATCTACTCAGTATGTAAGGTGGGAAGAACCCAATGTTATTTTGCTGCACTAACTATCTGCACCAACTCTGACATAATTTTGGACAGGAAAATGACATCGTCAAATTGCTCCTCAGGCTGCTAGAGGTCATGCACCTGTGGACTGCATCCTATGGACTACTCAAGCCTCATCCACATAACCAAATTGCCTGTCTCAGGCCACTGTTATCTGGATGCTTGTATGCTTGTTGCACAGGGGGAGTGTGGTAAACCTGCCCAATGAGATGCTGCCTTGCATGCAGCTCCCCAGGAAAAGCTGTTCTGCTTCATGTGGCAGAACATGTTAATGGGAACTTAGGAACCTTGTGGGCTTGCCCCATTTGGCAAGCTCTCAAAACACTGCAGCACATTCTTCAGGGGAATGGCAACTGTGGACCACGATGCATCTGTAGACCCCCCCCAACAGCATAAAAAATGCAAATAGGTATTTCAGCAGCTGCTGAATTCACAGTGATGCTCACTGGAGAAGGACCTGCTGAAGGTTGTGAGAAAGTTTAAAATTTGACTGATCTCTATGTGTGCAAGTCTATAAAAAGGAGCAACCCTGACATAGCAAAGGGTTGAGCTGGCTGTGAGACACCTTGGTCAACATCTTCAGTAGATCCAGTGCAGACAGCAGCACTAGGCCCTGGCTGCTCAGGCAGTGTGGTGCAGTAAAGATGCATCAGTGTTCTCCCTTAAACATCTCCAAGATGTTTGCCACATGACTGCTGGATGACTCAACCAGTGTCCGCAGAGTGTCAGATAAAATGCATGGCACCAGGGAAAGGAATCTACCAGGTGAGATTGACTATTCTTGCAGAAGTCTGAGGTGTCCTCAAAGCTTCGGGGATAGAAACCTTCCACTCCTACTGTCAGATGCATGTCCAGACTCTTTGCTCTGGAGGAGAACTGTTGGGCAAGAATAAAAAATCTCCTGGAGTTTACAGCCTGCCCAGGCTGCAAGGAGGCAACTGGCATTCTTCTCTGTGGTTTAAAACATTTTCTTTTTCATATGCAACTCTGGGAATATTCTTGGAAATCCGGGGGATAGCTGTATCTGAGGATGCATAAACATGCTGATAATTACAGGAGCTATTTGCTGTGACTCTTACCAAGTACAATAACTTGAGATGGTAGAGACAGTTATAGTGTTAAATGAGAAGTGAGAAGTAAGATCTGACAACTTTAGTATGGTTGTTGCTGTTTGAGAAGCCACTACACAGCTAATAAGCATACACTGTATTTAGCACGTCTTGCTGTTTCCTTCTGAAAGAGAGAACATCTTGGAATGTTAGAATTAACAGCGCTGTAGTGCCGGTCAGAAACACTATCAAATAGAATGTAGGGGCAAAATATGCCTTAAATTTATTCTAAACTCTCAGAGATGTATGTGCATGTGTAAACACCAGCATGGTATTAGGAAAGCCAGGGGGTTGATATTTTTCCTGTTAGAAGCCTGCAAATAATAACTTTACATGATCTGCTAGTTTTTGTTGCTAAGCTGAAATTGTCCTCGTGTGTGTGTGCGCGCGCTTGTGCTATCTAGGGATGGAGAGAAAATGCGTGCACATTTTTTGACAGTGTGGCCTCTCTGAGGTATAAGTATGCATATGGCACCAGGCACTGTCCCATACACATCAGAAAGCCCAACTTGTCCTGGCCTGATAGCAACTTTTGAAGTCAAGCTTGTCTGGCACGCTATAGAATAGGGGTAGTCCTCTAAGTTCACAGTTCCTCTGACTTCTGGGTACTGAGGGTTTTGGAAAGTGAATTTCATAACTACTTTTCACTTTATGTCTTGAAATCACTTGGTCAAAACATAGGATGTGGCCTGTCCCAGAGTCTAGTGGGAATGAAAATCAGATCTGGAGCCAAATTCTACGGTTGAGCACATCTGTACTGGAAATAGAATATTGTAATTTTATGTTATAATCATTTGATATACTTGTACACTGTATACTCTACCCAAGAATAAGCTCTCTTATGATGTTTTATGCAAGAGTAAACTTGAGATGAACTGCCTTAATGGGAATTTCCGGAGTCTTGATCTTGACCCTGCCATCCTACTTATTCCTTCTCCCTTATGTAGTGCTATTTTTTTAAAATACCATTATATTATATAAGCTATTAGTAGGATAGTCAAATTATTACCTGGGTAAGTTTTTGTCTCCTGTTTATCTGTTTTTCTTTGCATTACCTGACCTTTAGAAAAATACTATTAAAATACATTTTCTGCTGTATATAAATGATTTTAAATTAATTGTTTACTAGATATGACATTTACATGCATCGTGAGTCACTTATGCATGTGAATGAAGAGACTAGGATAGCTTTTTTATATCAGGTGTACAGTATCACATTTCTGTTAAGTGTCCACCTGTGATGACTTGTAAGACCTTTGATGTTTGATGTTTGATTTACAGGTTACAATCAAATTTCTTGCCCATTGCTGTGCTGAGGCTGATTTTACTTTTAAATGCTTGTTATCTTCTTGAGACACTTGCTTGTGAACTTAGCCAGAGACACAACATGATGCTGAATTCTAATGTATCTCTGGGAGTCATTAATTTCAACCTATTCATGTCCCTGTCTGATTCCTTCTGAGGCTGCTGCCTTTGATTGAACCAAAGCTTTGCATTCACACAATATGTAATTTGTGTAAATGTATATATTGTTTAGCTCTCATGCTCCTAGTAATCAATCTGCCTGTAGCAAAAATGTATCTCCCCCCAGAAAGGCAGGTGGGGCAGCAATGGCGTTCTTAAAAACATCAGACTGGGATTGCTGATGTCTTAGAGTAGCAGCTTGATGTACTCCTGCTGGAAGATCAGCACCCTGAGCTGTAGGAATAAAGGACCCTAGCTTCTGAGACAAAGTGAAGCCCACGAAATGAGGCAAGCCAGCACAGAGTATTTCATGCTCATTCCCTGCAACCTCCTTGTGCAGCTTCTTGCCTGGCTGCTCCTGTGTTTGTACCAAAATCCTGTTCTCCTACATATCTAATCAAGCACGAAACATAAACACCTGGCTATAACCCAGAATGAGACTGAGTGTGTATGTGAGACAGATGGAGGTAAAACATGATAGGTGAAAGCCCTCCCCAAAGTTTTTGGACCACTCCAGTGTCTTCCAAAGATACCAAAATTCCTATTTACAAAGTGAGACAGCAATCATCCTCTTCCTGTCTTAGAGGCCTGCATCAGCAAGGTGCTTGTAAAACCCATACAAAATACAATACAGGATTTTTATATTTTTCTGTTCCTTCTATGCTTGGCTTGGCAGATGTGGCTGTATACCCATTCAGTCTGCTTCCTGCATCTTCTGCAGATACCAGTATGCTGTACATAGTCCTTGCATTCATGTTGGCTACCATTTACAGGCTGATCTCAGTTCTTCTGCTCCCCTATCTCAAATTTACTTTAGCTGTGACAAAATTTTAGCTTGCTTTCTTTAAGAAACAAGATCTGTCAAATGATTCAGTGGGGTTCATTCTTCCCTCTCTTCCCCTCTTTTTTTTTCTTTCCCTTTTTATTTGCTGATTTTTCCAAAGATTCCCTGTTTATTCCAAAAACAAGAAGATAACTTAAGATTTAGACAGTCTGCATTTTTCCTGCATCTGACTATTAATTTTGTTAAAAGGAAGAAAAGTACAGAGACTACTACTGACCATAAAAAGGCAGCTTTTGTGCTTCGTGGACTTAGCTGGTGGTTGATGTTCATATCTCTTTGCTACCTCCATTCAAGCCAACACTGGGATTCAATTTGGCAAATTAACATGACAAAGTCAGTGTCAAGACCCATTACAATAAAGAGAGAGAGAGTTCTTATTTGCAAGGTAGTGTCATAACAGCCTGGTTGCATAGGAGCAGTTTTTCTTCTTGAGTTGTGTGGCTCATGTAATCTTGAGGAAAGTCAGTCAATGGTGATTAATTTGTTGGTTTATTTTACTACTGTGGTTTGGGGTTTGGTAGTGCTTTTTTTTTGTTGTTATTTATTTATTTATTTATTAAATTTTATTTTACCTTAAGAATTCCTAAGTATGCAGCACAGATGTAATTTATCCTGTTCTCATCACAATCTTCTAGCTTAATTTTTCAGAAGCACCTAGGTAAGCTGTTTTTCATTCCTGCCGGTTTTTTTGTTCAATAGCTTCAGCTCAGGAAGACTGGCACCTGGCAAAATTTTCTTTTAGTTTTCTTGACAGTGTGATTATTCCATCTGGAAGATCTCCCATCTGGTTCTCTGCAGCTTCCAGCTGGCTCTGTGTCTGTATCCTGCTCCAGTTGTACCTGCATAATGTTTGTTACTGTAATTTCATTATGCTCACCTGCATGTTAGAGAGTTGGGTCTTAAAGGCCTTATTTAACCATGACATTTAAATGGGTTCTTTATCCCGATTGTGAGGACTGACATGTCTGTTGACTCCTGCAGTCCTTAATCTGGCAAAATCAAAAAAGCAGCACTAGTACTTAAACTCAGTGGCCAAAACAGGGCCCTTATCATCAAGGCAGGTGACTTAGCAGGACTGCTCACTGAAGTTATTCTTCTTCAGACTGTTATGGGAAATACTACATTCTGTACTGACCGTTCTTAGATAAAGAAGTTTCTGGGTGTAACTGTTGCTGGAGTAATATCCAAAAGTGTATTCAGGCAAAAGTTCCTAAACTGTGTTCTTGAATCCACCCTGGCAGCACCTTGAGTTTATGGCAGGTGAAAATGTTGAGCATGTTGCAGGACCTGATTAGCTGTTTGCATGCAATTTTAACATATAGCTGTTACCCTCCATTCGCTTTGCAAAAGGATATTTTCAATTTTTTTCATGACTCTTAAAACCAACTGTAAATGCTGGTGGTTTATAGTGCTGGGATTCTGCTACACAGGGATGTTGGTGGGGAAGTTTGTCAGTGAATTCTCAGAAAGGCTGAGGATGAGCAGTGTTGGGAAACCTGAGCCATCAGCTATCTCCTTAAGAAATTTTTTCTAAGTTTGTTGTAATTTCCAGTGCTGAGAATTAATTAAATATAAAATTAAATGGATTGTTATGGATCTTATAGCATGTGAATAAAACCAAATAGGAATGATTCAATTTTTCATATAAAGGACTTCTACCAGGAATATTTGTTTTTTTAACTACAGTCCTCACTAATTCCTACCACTCTGCTTGGGAAAAATAAACTAAAATAGTAGTTTTAAATCCACTTCACTATCCCTTCCTTTTAATTTCTATCTGCTGTTATACTGCCTTTGTTGTGTAGCCCCGTCAACACACTGCAGCAACAACATGACATTGTCTTCCAAATAAAGCTTTGCTGAGGAATGTCATTTTCTGACAGTTAATACTTAGGTTTGTTGCTCTTTTAGACCCTCCTTTTGGAGCTGTGTGGCTGTTCTGCCAGCTTTGGGTAAGAGGAGTGTGTGTTTGTATGTCTGCGTGTGTGTGTGAGAAGGGGAGGGGATTGTCCTTTTTGGTACCACTGTGTCAGTATAATGGACATTTTGTTGTGGTTTAAATTGATAAAATAAATATCTCCTGTTTGATAACAAAAAAGGTGGTGTTTTTTAGATTTTATCTTACAATTTAAGGCAGTATGTTTCAGTAATAAAAAAACTGTATTTCTAGTAATAGCATTTTATATTCACTTCAAAGTGCTGTGGATTCAAATTTGGTAGTGTTAGGTTTCAGTAAGATGACAGGGCTTTTCTTTTCAATGGCAACTGTTCTGTTTTATTGTTCGGTATTGATTTACATTTTAAACTGAACTGAACACAGCAGTTTTGAACAAGAAAGAAATAGCAAGCTAAACTGAAATATTTTTAATGTTTATTTCTTTTTTTAAGCAAGTGACTTTGTGGAAGGCTATATTTTGAGGCCTCCAAAATGTTTAAGTTGCTGCTGTGTGAACTCATGTGAGAGAAAGAAGACAGAGAACTCAAGTGCCTCATTCCATGGTGTGAAATGAAGTTTGTGGGTGGACTTTTCACAGGGCTGCATTATGCTTTGTCTCCATGTGACATGCTGGTTAAATGGACAGGACGAGCCTTTGTAGTTTTGCAATGTCCCATTGTTATTTAGCACATAAGAACAGCTCAGTATTGGTGCAGCTGTTCATAAACTGGTAATTGGAAAACCTTGTTCAGGGCAAGATGGAAAACGCTATATCATAATTCTGAGTCTTGAAGATGCTTCTGGCAATGTGAAACACTCCCTTTCCTTAAAAACATTATTACCTCTAATTCTTGTTGTGTGATGCTGCAGATGGAGACAGTACTGAGCGTCTATTAGCAATTCAGATGCACAGGGCTGAGGTTGAAGTTTTGATCTTTTATGCTCTCCGAGGATCTCTGAAGAGTATTTTTGGCCTGGGGGTTTTACACAGCCCTATTTTGTGAGAAATGCTGAGCTCCCGTTTCTTTTCTTTCTGCTTTGCTGAGGGTGGGGTTCTGAAAGCCTGCTGAAAACTTCAGTTGTAGCCTGTCTTTTTGAAGTAGTTGCATTTTAAGTACTTTGTGATCTGAAAGTATTCTAATTTCCCCTGGAATAACAAGCACCTTCCTCTAAGGGTAGCCAAGAGGAGACTAGCTAACAACACTTTTCACACACACTCCCCAACTCATATGAAATCTCACACCCCAGGGTACCAGAACTGTTCTGCACTTCTGACTTGGACATTAACCTTTTATTTTAGCAAGGAAGGAAGGGTTTGGGCTGAGCTGTGGATTTGGGATGTTTGCAAGAAGGCTGGGGTGTGTAAACCAGTAACTAGATGTCTTACCGTATTGCAGCTGCCACTTTGCATCAGGGACTCCAGGAAGCTTTGCTTTTTGTAGAGCCTCAGATTGCTGGTGCCATATAGGGAAAGCAAACTGAAGGGTCAAGAGGATGTCAGATGTGTGCTCACCTGAGGTGTTTCAGGTGTCCTGGAAAAGCCATAAAAAGCCACTAGGATGCATCTAACACCTTACCATATGTCTTGCCCAGGCTATGGAGTGAGGGAGCACTGCTTTGTGACATTTAGACACTGATCCTGAGAAGTCTAGATATTTGTCTGGCAGGTCAGCTGTTGGTGGTTTCAAAACTTAGTTTTCCTGTATACCGGAAGGCTGGTTTTCTGGATACTCACAGGTGTTATCATGGTCATTGAAATTCAATATAAGAAGACAGATCTGTCCTTGCTATTATTTACTCATATGTGCTTATTTAAGGAAGTAGCTATCATGGAACAACTTGAAAATATCAATAGGCATGTTGATCACAGTAGAGACAATGCCACACATACTTTTTTCTGCTGAATGCATACAAATGCAGAACTCATAAGATGACATTCTCTGTTGCGCTAGCTGCTGTATAAAAGATTAAAGCTTGGAGCAGTTTGTTTGATTAATTCCAGTGTAGCAGAGTCCATTGCTAGTATGTGACCAAAGGCACTGAAACAAAGGATGATCTTCAGAACATGTTAACTGCAGGGGAGCGGGGGAGACTTTCACTAAGGTCACGGAAAAGGGTCCATCCCAGCTCAGTGGGTAAGTGATCTCCCTGCAGGAGAGAGCAAATGCTGCTTTTACATACATGAGGCTCTTATTTGCTCATGATGTGACAGTACAAAAGACAATCAAAATGAGTTAATGTATTCATTCTTTTCTTCTTTCTCTTTCTTGATGAGTCGTAATTACTGAAAACTAATATATTTTCCAACACTAAAATATTTCATTGGATTATCAATATTCTAGTGTACTCTTTACTCTTTCATGTTCAGAATGCGGAAGGGGCTTGCTAGACTATAGCTTCCTGTATTTCATTAAGTAGTTTATATGTACATGGTACTTTTCAGAAAAATGAAATTACTAATCTCAAAAAGGATATTGTCAGGGTGCAGTGTATATGAAATGGTATGTTACACTGTCTTACCTTATCATTATTTTCCCCTAATGAAAATCTAAAAAACCCCAAAAAACTAAAATCATTAAATGATTATTCAATAATTTTACCAACAAATATTCTCACATATTTGGTTTTTGTGGGGTTTTTTTCTTACAATCAGAAACTACTGCCTACAAAAACCCTGTTGTTCCTTTTATCTCTGCGCAGGGTCACCTGAAATGATCTCAGTATTTCCATAAAAGCAGTAAAAAGCTGCTCTTTCCAGTGTCAGACTTCCTTTCTAGTCCAACAGGTATGGGAGTACATGCTGGGGTTCTGTTACTGTGAATTGCATATTTATAATTTTTAAAGCACCTCTTTTCAGAAGCAAATTAAACTCTTTGGACAGATTTTCTGAAATTATCGAGGTTCCTAAAATGGAGATAAACTCTAGCTGGGACTTTAAAAATACAGATTAGGACTCCAAGATACTTTTGAGAACCCAGGTTTAGTACATATTTGCATCTTAGGGACACATGTGGCTCTGAGTCTTTTTTTGAGGATGGGATTTAGGAACCACTATCACTCAGAGATGTGCCCAAAACATGCAAATACTTTGCTGAACAAGACCAGGCTTTAAAAAGTGTGTTTCAGTGTTTCATTTAATTTGGCTGACAGACTTACACCATGCTTTGAATTCTGCAGTATGTGTATGGCTGGCTGAATTTCAATATCATGTTTCCTAAATATGAGGGCTTTGTGCGGAAAATGATTGACTTTACTGCTAGCATCAACGTGTGAAAGGAAAGTTTTCTTAGAAGCTGCCTGACATGTCACCTAAAGTCCCTTAAGTCAACCACTCTCCTGGCGAGCCTGGCCTTGCCTGAATTCTCATAAGCAAGCGGCTTTAGTCTCTGTTGTTATGATGTCCTAAACTGTCTTGAATCTATTTGTCCTTGTGGGTGTCCTTGTTCCTTGCTGAAAAAGAAAAATTTCCATTAACATATTTGTAATATATTTATAATTTATATTTATAATATAAATACCCCATACCTGCTTTTTTTCCCACCTAGTTCCTTCTCAGTAACGAGGAAAAAAAATCAAGATTTTGATGACCAAGGTTCACAGGTTGTACATGTCATGGTTTTGAAATTCTTGGCATTGCAGGGACAAGAGATTTAAGATTATGAACAGCTTTAAGGTTCAGCATTTCAGCAACAAGGCTATCTGCAAAGCTGCTGTTGCATTATCTTTAAGCAAACTGAACTCTTTGAGCCTAACAGCTGGATTACTAAATTTATATCTCTCCAATTTTTATTCATTTTGGTAATACTTAGGGCTGAATATATTGTAGTAAGAGCTTAGCAGCCACTGTTTCATTGCAAGTATACCTACTCACTGTTAGAAGACAAGGTTCACAAGGACATTGTGTCCAGTGAAGTAACAATGTATTTTTTAGAATTAATTTTAATGGTAAATCCTCAACACAAGCAGATGTGCAACTTGGTAGCTGAGACTTGTTCAGTGCTGCAACACAGCCACGGGCAGCACCTTCTGTTCAGCATCTGTCACATACGGGTGATCAGCCTGCAGCTGCTCTGACTCACAGGTGAGGATGTAGTGTGGGAGAGCATCCTCGCTGCCATGCAGCAGCCAGGAGCATCTATCATCTGGCAGGTCAACCATCTCCTTAATTGAAGGAGCCCTGCCTGAGAGCACTCTTTTTGGCAATACAAAGCTTATATAATATACAAACACATATTCTATTATGGATAGCAGTTGGATGAAGACACAACTGTTGAAACACTGAACTGGGAGTTCTCATTTACTTGCATGCAGATAATTTGCACTCCAATCCAGTGCAACACTTGGATGCATGTTTAACTGTAAGTTTGTGAGCCTCACTGAAGAAGCATCAAATGAAGTACTTGCAGAAACATGTATAAGATCATGATCATACTGGTGAGAGTTGAGGAAGCATCCTTGTGGCTGGATACAGAGGAGTGGTGCCTTCTTTCTTTGTTTTTACAAAACAAACATACTAAAATTGCCTAGAGTAGAATAAAAATCGTAATGGCAGAAAGATGCAATGGAAAGCCTGACATTCTTCCAGTGTTCAACATCCTTCATAACAATGCACACTGTTCTACGGCAGCGTTGTCAGCCACCCAGAGTATTTAGATCATCAGTGGGGAGATTTATGATCCTGCAAAAATATTTATAATCATGACAAAAATGTAATGAAATCCAATTTCCCTCCTTTTTGCGTATTTTATCTGAATTGTACCTTATGTGACAGGACTGCAATTAATATCTCTTGTAAAACAGAAGGCTCATTAAATTGGTCTCATTATGGTTGCTGAGGTGGTTTGCTGCTGCTGAAAGGGATTCCCCCATTATCTGTGTTTGACACATACTCCTAATCAACCAGGCCAATTCTGCTTTATCAAAGGTCTGCCACATGAGTGGAGATAATATTTATTCTGGCTTGTACTATTAGGGTAAAAAATGTAGGTTGCGTTGGCAGACATATAACGCTCTGTCACAAATGGCCATGCAGAGCATTTATTGAGGTGTTCCCTTTCTGCAAAGGTAATCCTAAATGTAGTCCATTTCACCTTTCAGTACAGGGCACCCAGGTCATTTCAGTTTTCTAAAACCTCTACTTTCAAGGAATATTTATGAAATTAAATTTAAATAGACCTTGAGGAAATCTCACAGCACAAAGTGTTAAGGGCAAGATTAATATCAATTCTGCAATTTCCTCCACAATTTATTGATTAAAAAAAAAAAAAATCCAGCAGCCCTAGGTATCCAGCTTGCTTTGGAAGCTTGTTAGCAATAAATGTAATCTTTTCTCAGAGATCTTCATACGTATCACAATATTACCTCGTTTGTTGAAAATTTTCTGAACACTTGGTTTTGTCTCATATCAATACTCAGTTTATCAGGGATACAGACATTTTCTCTGTTTATAGAACTGCTCATAGAAAATTGATGAGTTTTAATCAAGGGGATACTACTGTAGTCTGTTGGGTTTAACAACACCAATACACCAGCGCAAGGCTTAAGAACATCATCTGTAAAAGCTTATCACAGATATTTTCATACTGTTACAGTGTTATATGTTCAAACAAAACCATTTGTAGCTGTAATGTAGCCTTATATGTTTGTATGAGAAACCACCTACCCCAAACTGCAAGCCAAATGCTCTCTTGGCTACATGTTAGAAATTTTGAATAACAGGTAGATCCAAACAAATGCTATGTATATATGCGTGTATATATATTATAGCCCATGCAAATCCTACAAACTTATTTTTAATTTTTCATCCTTTTCCTTATATATACAGTATCTCTTACTAGGGAAGGATGCTTCCTTATCTCCAGTAATATGGAGCAGTTTCAGAAACTAGGGAGAAGATGGGAACTTGAGAGGAAGGTGAATCAGCGGTGGTCATGTCAACTGTTAGAATGATGCTGCAATATCCTGGCCAGGACCACTTGCTGGGAGAATGACATAGAAATGGGGTGCAAGAGTGTATAGGCTATGGGAGTCCTTCTTTGTTTGTTTAAACTCATTTTACATCAGTGTAATTTGTTTCTTAGATTACCATGGAACTGGGAGAACACTGACCTGCATTTTGCAACAGCACCCTTGGTACAGCAGTACTGAATATTGGCTGGTACTGCAGGCAAGGTAAATGAAGCCAGGAGAAAACAAGCATCATTTCTTCCTGAAGAAGGTGTGGGAATGTGCTTGCTGCAGAAGTCACTGTCACATCAAGGAGGAAGATGAGGAGTTGTAAGGGTGATGAGCCTGAATGAAAGCAGATACTGTTCTCTGAGTGCATGGAAGGGGTTTTGCAGGAGTGTCCTTACAAACACAGCTTAGTGCCAAATCTTTTGGCCTTTCCTTTCCTTTTGTCTTGGGGCTGATGGCTGAAATGCTAGGTGTCCAGGAATAAAAATCTGAGGAAAGCTTTGTCTGCTAATGACGGCCTTACGTTTATGATTTGCTCTACTATGCAGATAGCTTCAACTGGGGCTATAATTCAGAAGACAACATTTGTGTCCTTCTGCAAGAGATGATCTGAGTCAGTGTGCTGATGCCAAGAGATTGGGCCTTCTATTCCCAATTGAGAAAGGAACTTTCTTTTTTTTCTCTTTCTTTCTTCCCCTTATAAGGTGAAAAGCTTTGTATTGTTTCTCTGGTTCCAAACATGTAGGAATAGCTGTTATTTTGCAAATTAACAGAGACAGAATATTGCGCTAGAAAGAATTTAGTCTGGTTGTTCTTAGGTACAGTGTGTAGAACATTGAAATCTCATACAAAGATATAATATGCTAAATCAGACAATAACAACTTGGAAATTATTTATACATTTTAAACCAAAGCATCCAAAGCAGGTGAAGCTAAAAGTGAAATGAGGTTTCTGATCATGTAGATGATAATTTTTACCTTTTGCAAACTCATCTTCCATGAACTCCCAGTACTGTGTGTACTTCTAACACTGTGTAGCTTGGTGGATAATTAACAAGCTTAGTATAATGCCATATTTATTTATTCATACCTACTTCAGATTTATTACATGAAATATTTCTAAAGTCAGTGACGAAAATCAGAAACAGTGGATCTAGTCTTTTGATGAATAATTGATGTAGAAATTGATGCTTTTGCAGACATAAATCATCAGCTAAATAAGCATTACTATAGACAACAGAATGGTGGGGTAGTCTTTGCTCCCCAGAGCTTGACCAGTCTCACTCTCACAAAGTTCCTGCTGGCCTTGTAGAGCTGCTGCCTTGTACATGCAATGATCTGCTTGTCAGCTGCACTGTGGCAGTCTGGGTTAGCAGGAACTCCTCAGGCATTGCTGTGCTGGGAACAGTCCAAAAGCTGCATCTTACTTTGTGATGGGCAATTGCTCATAGCATCAGTAGGGTTTGGAGCCAGACATCTTTTTAATTATTTGGAGTTACTGGAGAAAACATCTTCGTGAACTGCATTTTGCATGGATTATCAGAGCGCAGCTCTGCTTGTGCTTTCAAATTTTCATTCATTTTTATTGCGCAGTGTATTATCTTAAGCACTTTGCAAGATGTGGCAGAAAGAATGCAGAAACATGAGGACATGTTTCCTGTAGTAAGTCCATCTTTCCCTCTTTAGTGGACTGAGGTCTCAAAGGGAAGTCCAAGAGCCGATAAGGACAGGGAATAAGTCAGTTAAGCGGGCTGAGTGTGCAAATGCTAGGCCCGTTGTAAGGCCGGGCATGGCCTGTCACAAGAAGCTGATTCTCTGTAGGAGCTTCTAAACATAATTAGCAAAAAAACAGAGGCCAAAATTCATCCCTCTGAGTCTTCCTAATCAGGAAGAAAGAATGGAGAGAAGTGTGTTGCATATGCAGAGCTCAGTTGTGCATTATTCCAAAATGTTGGAGCTGCCCTAAACTGTAAGAGTTTAGGGTGAAGATGAACCTTTAAAAAGACTTTCATTTAGAGATCTGGAAAACTGGAGAAACAGAGGTGAAGATCTCTGGGGTCAGTTTCTGCTGGTTATAGAGGACTTCTGTGGGTTTTTAATAGTTGCGCAGAGACATCTCAGTATTTTGCCAAGAGAATGTAATGAAACTAAAGGACAGTGGTTTAGCTGAAAATACTGTGTTGTAAATGTTAGACTGTAGGAGTCAGGCTGGTATTTTGCCAGAAGATGTGATTTTGGGGAATTCTGTGGAAATTTCAAGAGACTGTAAACAAAAGCTGTCTAGCAAAAGGCATGAAATCCAATAGTTTTGTCTTCTGAAATACTTGTTTAAGAAATACTAGAAATACATGAACAATTGAACAGTGCAGGGGTGGGAGACAATCTTTTTTTAATTCTCCTTTAATTTCCTTCTAGCCAATCTCATTTAAGTATCAAGATGACCAATTTCTAACTTCACCCAACAAAAAACAAAAATTTTTTTTTCACTCTGCTTAAATTTTAAGCTTGGTGTGGATTTTTAGGAATGAAAGTTTTCATGGAAATTGGCAATGCCAATGGACTTACAGTTTTCAAAGGAAACTCAACCCAGGCTTCACCAGTTCAGTTACTAATACACACGCACAGAGTTCAGTTACTAATGCACACACTAATACACACTAGTACACTAATACACACTAATACACACACACGCGCGTGTGTGTGTACAGCCTCTGCTGCACTTCTTTTAGAAAGAACTTGAAGTTAGACTACAGTTCAGCAAATTATCTGAATATTCTCCATAGGTAGATATGTACTCAGCTGACTAGCTGCTAAATAGGTAGCTGCCCTAGAAACATTGCCCTTACACTTTTTATGTCACAAAGGCCTTCTGTTTTAATTCCTTATACATAAGCAAAAAAAGAATGGGTTCCAATGCGAATAGGACAAGAAAATGGGATGCACATGTGTGTGAAGTTAAACATATGTGTAAGTGTTTAAAGTACTGCATCCTGTACTAATAAAAATTACAGGCTTAGTAATTTTTAAATACTTTTTTCACTCAAAATGGCTGATGAATGGCTTTTTATTCTTGTTTGGAAATATATTTTATTTTTGAGTTTATTCAGTTATTTCAGACTGCACAAAACAGAGTTCTTACTTGTAGAGCAAACAGAACAAGCCATGATGCTGGAAAACTGCTCTATGTCTGCCTGAGTCTTCTCCCAGTTTCTCTTAGTTATTACAGACAGCTTAAAATGCCTTCCTTTTTTTGTGCTCATATACAATGCCTATCTTGCATCCGTATTTTTTATCCTCTAGATCACACTATATTAAAACAGTATGTAATTTAAAATTTATTTTGGCAATGCATCAAAATTATTTCAGGGGCAACCTTGCTCTTAATTTTCTATTAACAGGTAGTATTTTTGCAATAATTTTTTTTTCTGACAGTCATTACTTGTCAAAAAGGATTTTTGTGTTTCTCAAAATGGGTAGCTTAGTGCCTTTTTATTGCCTCTAAGCCTAAACTTCAGCAAGTGTGTGGTCAAGTATACCAGAAAAACCCTTTGTCCATTGCTAAACCTTATGAAATTGTAGATCAAAAGAATTTTCCTATCTTACAAAGACTGTGGTACTATTCACGGGCTAAAAATGACTGTCAAAGTAATAAAACAACTACTGTTGTCAGGGCAAGATTAAAAGCAGCAGCTGGATTGTACACAGTCAACTTTAAAATCTTTCTCTAGGAAGGTAGATCCTTTAGAAAATGATCTGGCTTTTCAGCTGATTTGCCATGATTGGCAGTCCCATAAAGTGGCTACTGACACAAGAACTTGCAAAAGAAAGGAGCCTTTTTTTTCCCTATAAAGAGAATATTCTGATTCTTGCCTTCTCCCAAATTGGACTCTGCACTTGGAAGTGAGATGTGATGCAAGTGTCATGGCAATGATGGGTGCCAGCCTATTCCTCAAAACATTATCAAAACATTCCTAAAACATTATCCAATTTACCTATCTCTTTTTTTCTGACATCATTCCTGCTGTCAGTTTTCTGCAGCTTGTATTTTAACCTATGTTCTTTTTACTATTTTAGTTTTCTTCCTCAAGTTCATCTGTATATTTTGCAATTCTCCTTAAATTCAGTATAAGGCAACATCGGTTTCCACGTAATTTTTCTGAGATTGTAATCAGCTGGAACAGTACCAAATACATTTAACCTCCATTAATATTCTACCTTTACCCCTTGTACCAAGGAGTGAAATTTTTCATTTGTCTCCAAACTTCTAGCCATCCTGCTCCTCAGATTAGCATACGTGCAGTCTTTGAAACTTTATTTATGCAAGGTCAGTGTAATGTTTTCTATAAATCCTTATTTTCCACTTTCATTAGCTTTCTTATTTCTAGTCTTCCTGACTTTCTTGTTCTACTGAATGAAGTAGACTATCTTTCTATCTGTATCACGAGATTTGGCCATCTGTCTTGCACTTGCTGGTGATTTTCCCCAGATTGTCATTGTCTTTGGGGTTTTCTTTCCCTATACCTTTTTGATTTATATTTATTTCTTAAACTCTTCTCTCAAATATTTCTGACTACATAACTTGTTAACCTGGAGGGTAGTTTATTTTATCCCAACAGCACCGTTGGAAATCAACTAAATGGTTTGCCAGTGCTTTTCTTCTCCCTGGCTTCTGATTCCAGCCCTCCTAGTATATCAGATTGTAATTCTGGGCTCCATGTTCCTCTGTGAACGTCACTGTACCTCTCTTCTCTTCTGTTTGGATAGGTTAATAAATGTAAGACCTCTCTGTCTGTGCTGTTTTCCCTTAGGGTTGTGTGCAATGGAGTTATGAAATGGACAGCTTTGTTCTACTACATTATTTTTTTACATGGACTGGTCTTAAAACCATGTATGTGTTTGGCTTTTGTGGGTCTAAGAATGTATGTGTGTTGCATAATTTGTCGTAACTCAAATTCACTAGTGGTGGCTGTGCCAGGCCTGTAACGTGCTCAGTTTGTGAGCATGTACATTTTCTTCTTGCCCCTTTAGATGCTGGGTTTGGAACATACTGCCCCACAGTTATCAGGTAACATCAGCTGTGCTCTTCATTTCTGTGCTGAGGGTAAAAGACTTCATCTGGGCACCAAAAGTTACTGTCCCTTCTTATCTTTTTTCAGTGCCCTTCCTGAAAACACAGGCTCCTACAGTAGGTGATGGCTGAACTGCTTCAGAAGGAATGGTGTGCAGAAGAGCTGCTGAGTAGGTGCTGGATGTGACTGCTGGCATGACAGCAGGCCATGTGGTCCACCCCCTCTGCAGTTACCCTGCTTACAAATTCCCTTTACCCAAATCTATAAGCACCACCGTCTGAGTGCCTTCAGCTTCTTTTTGGGTTCAGGCACCAAATCTCACCCTTGCTGACCATGGACCTTGAAAAAGAAGAGAACAATGTCTGATTATTTTTTTTTTCTTTTTTTCAGATCTTTCTGAAGGAGAAATACAGATAAAAGCAAAGCTCTTTGTGACTGATTTTTTCACTATCTACTTGAAAGGCAGTGGGTCAGAATTAAGGCATTTGTGTTGTGGAGGAAATGTGTGGGATGTTGGCTGCAAGCCAGTAGCCACTAACATCCCTGATGCACTAGGAATACATGAATGAAGTGGGCGTCAACCTCGGGAGAGCGGGCAGCACTACCTACATTAGAGGAAAACCTCTTCATTCAGATTCAAGTAGTAAAAGTATTGAATGGAGATAAACTGGTCTGGTACATTTTTCTGGGAGGAACAGTGAAAATGCAGGAACCATCATCCAGTCTGGAAGAATGTCCTCTCTGGTCCTGTGCTTGTGAGTTTATATTCATTCTGCAGGAAAAAGAATCTCTACAGTTCTTGACTTCCCTGATGATATTAAAGTTTCATCTTCCAGTTCTTTTTCCTCAGCACAAAGAATGATGAAATAACATCCGGAAACTTTCAGCAAGTAGTCCTTGTTATAGCCAATCTTCTAGTATCTATTCTTTTTTTTTTTTTTCCAAAACCAGAATAAAGATCTGAAGTGTAGAATATGATTTATCCAGACAGTCATCCTGCTTGTGTCCAGCTGAATAACCGCTAGGGGAAAATAAGTGATTTCTAGAGTTCTTTTGTACTACTAAACTATCAATCTGATCTGAAGGATCAAACAGAATACTCCCAGTGGGTCTTTCTCATTGTTATCTGCCCTAGTTACAGAGTTAAGCCATCATGAGTCAGCCATCGGTTCTATCCAGTCTAAATATGACCACATTTTTCTTGAATCAAGTCCATCATCAAAACATCATGCTTATGAAATAGTGTTTCTTTCCAGCTCCAGTAATGTGATATGTAAGCAACAGATATTTTTTGTCCAAAAGTATAGATCTGTTCTCAGTATGCATACGAGAAAGGTGATTCCCATCTTATTTGTTTCATCATTGAGTTATCAGAAAGTAATACAGTCATTTTTTCAAACAAGGAAAATGGCAATGATGGAAAAAGGGAAGTAAGTATTTTGGGTACGTGTTGGCACTGGGTGAAAGCCACATAAAGACAGAATGGCTGGAATACAGCACCACAAATACTTTAAAAATTTCTTCTTGCATGGAAAATAAAGAGATCCTGGGTGAGTGATATAATTACGTCTGTGTGAATCTAGATGTTTACATGCTAGTGATAATTTAGTTTGGATACAGTTGTGCATGTTGGCTCAAACATGTCTGGTCTAAAACATTTGAAGTTACATAAACGTTAGGGTTTAGGGGTTCCAAATTGACAGCTGACTGACATGGATGAAAAAAGTGAATCTGAGCAGGATTTGTGAAAACTAGACCCATGAACTGGAACAAGTCTACCAAAGCAGACAAGGTAATTATTGGCTTTGCTTTTATTATGGATCATAGCTTTGTGCTGACAACTTGCCTTTCAAATTCTGGTTTTGGAAATGATCTGTAACAGTGTGTTTGTGGACAATTGGTTTGCAATGTCCTACCTCCTGGGCAGAAAGCCTAGCTTTAGTGCCTCAGGGCTGTGTAGTTCCTGTGGCTGGTAAACTGAAAATCACCAGCCAACAGAGCAGGTCTAGGTGGTTTGATGGGCAACGTCTAGTACAAATCAAGCCTGTAAGATCAGGGAGAAAAATGTACTTGACAGAGCAAAACTAATTGTTGGTTTTCTAACGAGTTGGAAAAGTGAATTAGGGCTGCAGCTTGAAAAAGGGGGTGAGGATGAGGAAATGTGTAGCCAGGAGGACCCATTAACTGATGCGTGTGGTGGAAGCTGCAATTGCCAAAGTGAGTGTGGACATCTGTGAGAAGACACAGAACATAGCCAGGAGTTAAAGTCTGGGAAGAGGAGAAGGACCTAGAAGAAAGCTTAATGGCAGCAACATAGGAAGGAAAGAAGGAAAAATGCAGAGAAGGTTTGGATGTAATACTGGAAGATACTTAGACACTTCAGCGAGAAAAATGGGCTGAGGGGTAATGCACTCAGGAAAGTGGAAGAAAAGAATGTAACTGTAATGTCTTCTGCTGTGAAGAACCTTTCTTTTTCTGAGTCCCCAGGATAGGAAGCAGCAAATTAGTAAATCCTCAAAATGAATTTTGAAAGTAACCACACTTTCTGCTCTGAGAGAAAAGTTTAAAATGTCTAACATAGTTTTTGTAAGGAAAGGGAAAATGTGCCTGAGGGCTGAAAGTTCTTAAGACCAAGTTATAAACCTTTGAAAATAGGATTTTATAATGGAAATGCAGAGATCATTAACTATTGTAAGCACCTCTAAGAATGACACCTCTATAGTAAATTACATTCAAATTAATATAAAACTGTAAAGATTCCCTGACAGCTTTGATTATGTAAGTTGATTTTAGTAGTTAAATGTTGACTTTCTATAATGCATTCTCCAAATATTATACTGAATGCTGCATCATATATAACAATTACCATGTCACAGTGCTATTTTGTGTAAATTAAATTATTGACAGCAATATAATTTTGTATTCACTTTATTATTTTGATTCATTTTTCTGTCAAAATATACAATGACTCTTCACTAGATTTAGAAACCAGAAAAACTCTTTAGATTGTGAAGTATTATTCTACATACATTATTTTTCCTTTGCCTGTAATGAGGTTGGGGGAGAGAAAGGGAAGCAACATTTCTTTCCTTCTCTGACACTGTGTGTGCTTTTAGACATGTTGTCAACTTTAAATCGTATTACAGTAAGCATGCTCATTAGAAGGCCTGCAAAGTCCATGTCAGCCCTGGCAGCCTATCCAGGCATGCTGCAGACCTGGTGTTTTTGGTGTGATCCAGCACAAGCACTATCCTGAATCACAGGATGAGGTTTATGATATGGTGATTATTCAGCCTTGCTTTAAGGAAGGTCTGTTTTACATCACAGGGTGAATACTTCCTGTTCTTGATAATTTTGTATGAATAAAAGTGAAAAACATCATCTGTTTGGTGCTGCTGTTTCTTCACACCTTTTCTTCCCCTGTCCTTTGTAGGTTACAGCAACAGGGGTTGTCCCCGCTTCGATGTCTGGGAAGTACTTGCAGGTTGTAGTTGCAACTGCAAATTGGTACTTGCAACAGAACAGTTAAAGTTTTCTCATTAACCCTCCTCCGGATGCACAGCCTGTCAGCTCCCCATGACCTGATGGAAGCTACAGTGCGGAAACAGGGACACCAGCTGTGTCTTCCTACTGGATTTTGGCTTTTCTTCAGGCAGGTACCCTGACCTCTGCTGTGGAGCCAGTCCAGCTGGCTTACTTCATGTAAAGTTCAAAGTCTGCATCAGAAAGACATAGGCAGGCCCCAGACTGAGTCTAAAACATGGTTTTGGGCATTGTCCTACAAGGTGGTGGAAGAAATGTGCTCCTCTGCATTTAGGTGGAAAAGAAGGCTGAGTCCAGCACATCACACACCATGTGCAAGGACTCTGACTCTGGGTATAAAAATCCTTCCCTTCTGGGTGGTGATAAAAAAGGCTCACAAAATGCTCAGCTTAGCTGGTCCAGACTAAGGAGGTTGGGAAAATCCTGCTTTTCAAATATCAGTGTGTTTAGTTATGGCTTAGATCAAGCTGAGCCTTAGACACATCTGCATCTGCTCAAAAATAAAAAGCAAAGGCACGTGGGCATTCCTGAGAGCCTGTGAAGCAGTTCGTGGTCCCTGGACAAGTGAGTGCAGACTTGTCTGTGGCCGTACAGTTGTGGACTAGGTCCCTCTTCAGCAAACTGGCCTGTGTTCCATGTATTGCCCTGGGAGCCTGAAATCCAAAGATTATTTTTCAGATGCTTTTTCTAGCTGTGTCGTTCAGCTCTGATGAGCATGTGGAATTGAGGAGACTAAGAGGAAAACTGCAAGTTGCCAGCATGGTGAGTATGGGACAGGGGATAAGAGGTAACGGGGAAGGGCTAAATCCTCTGTGAGTTCATCATGGATTTAGCAGTGTTTCCAAATGCGTCCAGATTCATTTGTCTGTTGACCTGAAGTTGGAAACATATAAATAAAATATATCCACTTTCTATGGCAGCATAGAATTGCAAAAACTCATCTGATACCAGTGAAATATGCTTAGCCATTGAGCTTGCCTTTAATTCATTACGAAATGTCATCATATTCTTATATCCACTGCATACACCAAATTCCCTTGAGCTCAGTTTTAAAAGACAGAAGGCCAAAGAGGCACTTGGCAGTCTCTGTTTGGGATTAGTGGTAGCGCTGACAGTAGATGTCACATCTTAGCCTGGATCATTGTTTTTTCTCTTTGCTTAGCCTCTGTTTGACATAGCACATTCAAGATCTGCAGAGTGGTGGCAGTAGTAGCAGTGTGGACACAGAAAAGAATGTTTGCTTGAAGACTGATCTGTTTTTCTGTTAGATGGTCTGATTGAAAAACATTAGCGCTGTGTCAGCCCTGCTCTCCTAAGATATTGGTATCGATATGTATTCTGCTGGCAAACTGAATGTATTAACAGTTATTGCAGAGACAATAGTGGAAGCCCCGTGTCATCATGACCATTTGTGTTAGCTGCTTTATAAAATCCCAGGAAGTCATCGATGGATAGAAGAATCATTTCCTTCTGGCCTCTTCCCTCTGGTCTAACTTCTAGCAGCCATCCCTCTTTTGATTGTTTAATTTGTAAGGAAAGATCTTGTCCATGCATCTTTCTGTGTGCAGTTTCACATATCTCCCTGTATGAAGCAGTTTCACACACAAACTAGTGTACAGCATTACAGTTTTAATAGAACTGGCTTCACTTGGGAGCAGACAAATAGACTTGGGTCTTCTTCTGGCACAGGCACAAAACACTAAGCTGTGATGCTGAATTTCTCATTTGGCCTCATTTCTTGTTTGGTTTGCCAATGTGGGAGTTAATTGTATAAACACAGAAATATGGGGGATAGGGAGAAATACGTTCTGTGCTCTCCTGTTTGTATAGCTCTGCTTCTCACTAGTTTTGTTAATGTATTGCTTACAGCAGTTTAAATGGCAAGGGTGATGAGGAACAGGTGGTGAAGAGAAGTTAATGTGAGAGGACATGGAGAAATCATGTTCCTTGATAGGAAATTGTTCCTCCCAGTGTATTTCTGTTCTATCCCATACAAATAGAACTCTATAACAGTATCCTGTCACTACACCAGAAGATACAATGGCATTGAGTTCAAGTGTTAAACAAGTATATAACCTGTTTCAGCTAATTCTGGCATCTGAAATTTTAAGTGATTAAGAGATTTTAAGTCATTCCTCTTGATACTTAAGTGCTCAGACATTGTGGTGATGAGCTAGGCCTTGTTAGAAACTCAGGTTACTAACCTGGAGAGAGGAATTTTGCACAAAAGGAAGATTTAAAGATAAAACAGAGAAGACAAGAACTAATAGCTGGTAAAGTCATCCCAGGAGTTGGGAAAGACAAACCTGCTGGGCAGGTATTCCCTAATAGTATAATTTTGAGTTTACTAGCTTGTCTTCTCAATGTATCCTCTATTTGTTCAAAGAAAATCATCTGCTCCTCTCAGTTATTTCAAAGTAAAGTCACAAGAATAGCTTGTTCCCACTCTATTCCAAATATAGCTGTTGACAGCAATTGCTGAGATAAGGGGGAAGGAAAAGGAACTACCAAGGAAGAGGAAAGGCAGGAGGGGGAAGAGAGAAAGGAGAGCTGAAGAAGTTGGACAACAGAGAGCAGAGAGACATGAATGAGATGGGAGGTGAAAGAACAAGGACAATACATTGCAGCAAAGAAAACAAAACAAAGATATAAACAAACTCCTGCAAATCAGGTGGAAGCAGACCAACTACAGAACGAAAAGGACCATGCTCACCCTAAGGAGAAGTTTGAGTTTTAAACTTAAAAAGTAACCAAACCTTAAATAAAATCATGTCCAATTAAGACTTTTACTCAGACTTTTAGGGGTTATAGCATCAGAAAACTTGCACTAATTGCTTGAAGATGTAGCCCTACAAATTTTGAAGCAAAACATGTTGCTTATTTTAATCTGTTGTGGGATTTAAAAAAAGTAATAATTCTGCTCCAAGAAATTTGTTGGCAGTTTGTGACAGAAAGTCATCCATTGGGTAACTTTGCTGAAAAGGAACCTGAAGAGCCTTCTCCTCAGGAGTTCACAGTCAGGATGGTCTTCTGGTGAGACTGGAGCACATAGACATGTCCTCAGGAGCAGAAAATAAATCATGATAAAAACTAAGGAAAAGCCAGAATCACACTCAGACTGACTTACCCAGCACAAAGAGCTGAGGGTTTTCAAGGCTCAAGGCAGATTGGTTTAAGACCAAAGCACAGGGAAATAAGACATAAATTTAAACAGGTTCTGAGAGTGGTGCATAGACAGGGCAAAAGCAAATGAGTCCTTGGCAATCTAGAAATACTGTGAATGCTCCAGCTTCCCTGGAGGGGTGGGAAGTTTCTGAGAAACACCCCACACAGCTCTCCTGCTTCTCAAAAGACTGCCTGAAAAATGGTGCCAAAGTTCTGCTTTCTCTTCTGGTGGGCTGAAAAGAGATGCTATACATGGCTTTACTGCTCAGCTGAGGGTGAAAAGCCGTATCCAGTACTATAAAAGTGAGTATGCCCAGAAAACCTCCTGAGAAGCTTTCAAAGTACTCAAACACTAGGTAATGGGACTGACAGGAGAACTGAAATTGTCACACTTTCTGTTTTATTTCAGTCTTTCAAGGAAGAAGGCCACCTGCATTGTTAAGGGATGTGCTTGATTGGTCTCTCTCTGGACTAAAGGCCCAGAGCAGCCACGGGGCAAGGTGGTATTTGCACAGAGCAGAGGAGTCACATTAGAGCAGGAAATACAATGATAAGTGAAACTAGT
The DNA here is from genome assembly GCA_026283785.1 of Coracopsis vasa. Taxonomy (NCBI): domain Eukaryota; kingdom Metazoa; phylum Chordata; class Aves; order Psittaciformes; family Psittacidae; genus Coracopsis; species Coracopsis vasa. The sequence continues at coordinate 72,487 of JANHGB010046228.1, read as the reverse complement.
TTTGGAAGAAAGGACTGGAAAGTAGACCTTAGCAGTCAGACTGCTGTTATTTAGAAACAGTCATCATAATTTTGAGAGTCTTGTCTCATGAACAATACGTATATCCAAGTTCTTCTCCCTGTTATGAGAAGTAACCTTTTGTTGTTGTTGTTGTTGTTCCAGCAAGCATCATACAAAGCCAATATTTCAACCTTTTAGAAGGGATGCTCCCTCTGTGGCTTGCTTCCAGCACCTCTCTCAGGTGAGTGGTCTCCATCCTCACACTTCTGGGACTACAAGAGTCACAGCCTGTGGGCCAGCTGTCAGGCAGCCCTGGTGCCCTTGCTGGGATTCCCGACTCTACAGGACTATGCTTTGATGTCTCTAGGTAGCACGCTTGTGATGTAAAGTTTTCGGGGTGCTGTTACATGGTGGAACACCAGCAGCACTCTCAGCCCAGGGCACGGCTTTATGCTCAGCGCCCGTGTCCTCGCCGGCTCCAGGGAGTGCCTTCCCCCAGGAGAGGGCAGTGGAGCCCGTAAACTCTGCTGGAATGCAACTTCTCCCGGGTCCGCTCCCGGGCATTCTGTTGCACAATGTGCAGAAAAGTATGGTTGGCCTC
>JANHGB010046228.1:0-71786 GCA_026283785.1 Coracopsis vasa | reverse complement strand
GACAGCACCCAGCGCAAAGGGGATGCACCCAGTGCAGAGAAGACAGGCACAGAGTGCAGAGGGTAAATACACCGTGTGCAGAGGGGACAGCACCCAGCGCAGAGGGAATGCATCCAGTGCAGAGGGCACCTCCCCCCCCGCCTTCAGGATCGGGCTCTCCGGGCGCGCAGCTGCTGGCTCGGCGCATCCTAGCGCTTCCCGAAGGATCTGCTGCCACCTGCCTGTCCCAGTGTGCCCCCTGTTCCGATGTACCCGGCTGCCCCAGTGTACTGCGCTGTCTCAATGTACCCGGTGTCCCAGTGCTCCCGGTTGTCTCAGCCTGCCCGGATGACCCCGTGTTTCCCGTCACCCGGCGCACCAGCACCGGTCTCAGGGCAGCTCAGGACCCTCCTCCTGCTGGAAAACTGCCCCTGGAGCACAGACAGGCTCAGGGAGAGGGGGGTGGCACGGACACCCTGCCAGGACACCCTTCTTGCCAGGACACCCATCCCACTAGGATATCTATTCCACCAGGACACCCATCCTGATGGCTTCCTTCTCGATGCGCTCCATGGCCCGGGCCGTATCCTCCTCGCCCCGCACATCCCGAGCGGGTTCCCAGAAGCCGGTGCTCTCCCCGCCGCCCCGGGGGCGCCCCTGCCCGGCCGCTGACAGCGCGGCGCTGGGCCCGGGGAGACGGCTGACGGCGACCGGGATCCGGTGCCCTTGGCACGCACATACAGCGGAGGGAGGAAGGCGATCCCTTGCCCAGCAAAGCTGCGGCCGCATCCCATCCCTCTCTCCGCCGCTGCCCGTTCAGCAACAGATGCATGCCGGCCTCTTGACTCCCCCTCCCCGCCAACGGGCATCCCGATTTATCCCGCGCTGCGCCGGGACGCAAAGGGCAGCGGCAGCTGCCGTGCTTGAGAAGGAGGAGGGGAGGGTCTTGCAGGTTCCCCCGGGTACCCCTCCCTCTCTCCCCGCCTGTCCTCTGGCGCGGCGGGGCGCGGAGGTGCCCCTCTGAAAGAGTTAAATTTGCAGTGTCCGTCCCCGCGAAGCGCCCGGCGAGGTGCCCCGCTCCGGGGCGCTGCCCGGGGCAGGCGGGATGAGCTGGGCGAGGAGCCCTGCGCTGTGCGGTGCGGTGCGGTAAGGGGAAACATCTCTGCTTTACCTGGGGGCGAGAAAGAGGCAGTGAGAGAGGCGAGGAGTTGGTTCCCACCACCAACCACCCACAACTGCGTTTGGTTTTGGTCACAACTTCAGTAACCGTGTGCTTGCGAAGGGTGCCTGGTAATTCAATATCGAGGCATTCCTGAAGATGGCAGTCGTTCCCTGTGTAATGCTGGCGGCGGGTGCTCATTTCCAAGACAGTCCGCGGTAAAACCAGTGACTACTGGAAACCTTCCTGGCTGTCATTTAAGGAAGCCCCTGTCTTCTCCCCTTCGGTTCTCAGGATCTGAAGGGAGCAAGCTGAAAGCAGCAATGACAGGCTGTACTGCTTCGCGTGACAGTGTCTCCATCCCAAAAATTCTACAGAAGCCTCTCCATCTAAGGTGTTTTTTTATTGACATAAATTTATCACAGTAATTTTTCAGGTACCTCTAAGCATAAATGCATGGAGGGCAATATTGTTGAAGATGTCATTTAGGAGAGAGCGTGCTGCCGTCGTGTTGCGTTGTGGGAACAAGACTGGGTACTGAAAGGGAATACGGGCAAGAACAGCCTAGAGTAACTGCTTGTTTCCTTAAAAATAGTGAATCTCCGGGAACTCTGCAATTGTAATGAAAAGAATTATGGGGGATTTTCTGAATGGCATTACCAGTTTCATAAAGTGAGGTACATGTTAGAAAAAAATCACAGTTCTCCTAAGCCTGTTTTCATTACATTATTCTATTTAAACCCTTCACTTGGGTGGAATTGTTACAAAAATAACACCCATAGAAAGTAGAGAAGCCTAGACAGGATCTTCCTTCTTCATACAGTAACATCATGATCAATAAGGTGCTGCATTTTATTGCAGTCAAAATATTTTGAAGTTCTTACTACAGAATTTAGGTTCTGAACTAGGTAGTTACTGTTAAAATATTCAGTGGAAAAAATGCCCTTTTTGTTCTAGAATGAGTATCAGTTTCTTAAAAATTGCATTTTGACTGTTCTGTGCTCTAGGGACATAGAGAATCAGGGTCATGTTGCCAGCTTGCTCTGTAGCTTTGAATGCTTTTAAGCAATTAATAAATGGATGGTTAGGGAATGCTAAGTCAGGCGAATGTATATATTTGGAGTATGGTTGGCTCAGGATTGTATGCTTAGTAGTGACAAGTAAATAACTTGGCATTCATGAAGAGCGCTAGATTAAACCAAAGCGGAACAGACTAATGTCTGGAATAGCCATTAAATACATAATGGCAGCACAAACTTTTTCACTGGGTTCAGACATTACCTTATTCCTTCACTGCGCTTACGGTAAGCAGAAGGGTATATGGCTCATCATGCCCACTTAGGTCCTCAGCCTATTTTCCGAGGTCACCAATAAATAGATATGCCTGAAGGGCCTGGATCTTTATCATTGCATAATCACAGACTGGGGAGTAGTTCTTCCTCTCTGGGCTTTGCAGGTGGTGCTTGTGACATTGTTGGCTCTTGAAAAAAGAAAACGTGGAAACTTGAACACATGGGATCTTTTAATAGCTTAAGTAATAATTATAGTATTTTTTGTAGGAAATGCGTTGCAAGGATTCTGAAACTCTTATATTCTCTCTTGTGTCTTTCCAAAATCTCCCACTGTTGCAACCTGATATTTGTATTGCAAATAATAATTAAAATAATCATTGGATTTCTTGGGTTTGTTTGGGTTTTGTTTTTGTTTTTTGTTTGTTTGTTTTGGTTTTGTTTTGTGTTTTGGGTTGGTTTTTTTTTGAGGGGGGGTTATGCATTCAGGTAGTTTTCTGTCAGCATTGAACTGAATATTTTCATTTGTTTGGTACTTCTGGTTGGTATAGAGAAGCCTTATAAGGCCTTTACTTTTTGACCAACCATGTGAAAAATTGCAGTTGTACCTTCTAAGTCTGAGTGATATTTGTCAGCGCTTGAGCACACTAACCTTTGAGTACATGAGCAGCAGCCCTAGTGTTTTTCAAAGCATTTGAACTAAATTAAACACATAAGTACAATCCTTAATCTATGTCTCAACCAGTTGTGATTGTGTGAATTGCATCTTTGTAACAAAATATGGCCACTGGTAATAAAAATGCAGAGGCTTCTGTCTTGAGTATTTTTGATGGTTAAATGTATTTGGAGTGTGATCCTGATCCAGTTCAGTGAACTGTGCTTTGCTACCCCATGAGCATATCTTTATCTATTTGGACATTTCTATGTAGGTTCAGTCAATAAAAAAAAAACCTCAGGTGCAGGCATTTTCAAAACTCTGGTCTGAGTTAGTGGCTTTAATGTATGCTGTTCATTTCAATGAGAGCAGGAGCAAACTCTAGATGAGACTCTTAGGCAAAATTTCATAATAGCATTATTTTAGAAACTAGAGCATTTATAAAGTGATCATCTGTGAAGAGTCTCATCCAAAACCCATTGAAATTAATGGCAGTAATGCACTGATTCTAACTGCCCTTGGACCAGGTCCTAGAAGTTAAGGGTGCTTGATAGTTTATGGCTTTTGATCAAAAACCATGGTACTATATTTCTTCCTTTTCCTGTCCCTGTGATTGTACTTTTAGTTGGTTGAAAATGCAAATAAATGTTTTGCAAAATAATGAAATAAAAAGCTTTACATAAACTAGATGCAGTTTGTAACTTCATGTAGATCAGGAAAGATGGTTTCTGCTTGAGAACCTGACACACACTTGAGAACCTGACACATATCTGTTACAGGAAAAAAAGCAGAATAACCCTAAAATAAAGGAATTAAACATCCTAGTAGAAAAATAATCAATTTCAACAGTATTTCATTTGCATCAGGCAAAAACTGACTGTAGAAACTAGAGGAAGAGGCATAGTGGAAGACAAGGGCTTTAATGGAAGTTGGATATCTGCCTTTCAACAGCTGGACATCTTCCCTCAAATACGGAATGTATTTTCTGATATCTTGTAGGAGCAGTGCTGCAAGTGGAGCAGAGAGAGGCTGAATTTGTTTTGGATCTAAACACATATAGTCAAGAAAGCTTTGTATGCAAGTTAGAATTCTTTCACTTGTTTCTGAAGAACAAAGTGAGCCTTCACAAGCTGAAAAAAATACCTTCCAGAAGTAAGTGGGTATAATATCACAAAGAGGGAAGAATATTCATGCTATGGGGATGAGATTATGTAATTTTCTCTAACTACTACAAATAATATTCCGTAATCCTGATATAATCTCATCTTTGTGTAATAATACACTCTAATACCTTTAAATAGCAGGTTGGCGTAGAAGGGTGAGCTCTGGAAAATGCATAGGACTCCGCATAATCTGAAGGAAAATGTGAATTTACTGACATTTAATACGTATTTGCCTTCATTCTGTAATTACGTAGAAAATGCCTTGCCTAATTTATCTGACAGGAAGTTACAGGCTAAGTATAATATGAGTAGACCTTCTCTTTATTTTCTTCTTTTACTAAAAAATTATCTGCATTTTCAGTAAAACCCTCCTCCCTCAAAGTTTAAGAAAGTTTTACAGACCGTGCACCAGTCTGGGTCATTCCCAGAGCTATTCTAAGTTAAAAAAGACCCTAAGCATCCAAATAAAGATGCCTCTTCCAGAAAGTCCAGTCATGAATGGTGTTGACAAAATTGGCTCATATCTTGCTCCTGCAAGTGGAAGTAAGACTCATATTTCCTTTCACCAAGGATGGGGAACATATTCTGGAAACAGTAGAGCGGGTGTGTTGTCAGTGGTACAAAATACGGAGTCTGTTGAGGAACATGAATCACAGCATTCAGTCATAGCTGATGGTCCTCAGAGGGGGACAAACAGCTACCGGTTACCCAACTGTGCCCTAACAGAAGTGAGCAAGGACACACTCCTAGAAAGAAGTGCACATGATGTGTTAGTTAGGCCCTTTGTCTTAGGAGGCATAGGTTCAAGTCACTCTGACAGCAGCTGGCTTTGTGCAGTGAAGTGTACCAAAGCCAAGTCGGGACTCTGGGGGTGATCCCTGACATGCTTGTGAGTGCTTTGAGTACTAAATTGTCTGGAGCTTTATTCTCATTTTTAAGGTAGTGCTCAAAATGGGACAGGTAAGATGGTGCTGGGTCATCTAAGAGTAACAGTCAGCTGAATACAGAGGAGATGTTAGGGTCTGAAAGAGGGTCCAGTTTACAGCAGACTGATCAGGCTGATACTTGTTATTGTCACACCAGATGAGCTTGCGTCTGGCATATGTTGAAGTAGTTGGGTAATTTGTTACCTTTAAATATTACCAAGTACTTGCACTGTCTGATATATGTGGAGTGTAACATTAAAATGCAGTATGCTGTGTGTATGGATGACGATCACTGTCTACTCTGCTGGCAATGTTCTGCTTGGAAGGGACATATTGCTTTAAATAGTCAGTGTTCCCTTTGACTTTCGCATAATATGGCTCCATTTGTGACATAACCTCTTTTTGCTCTAGAGTTTTATAAACTTGAAGGGAATAATCTAAAAGTTAAGTATTTATGTTAATTTTATTCTGGCTTCTCTGCTGATGCTAGATGTGGGTGGGGAGAGGAGAGAAATCATGTATTCACTGCACCCACTCCTCTGGGTGCAGATCCCAGACCTGCAGAATGTATATCCTCTAAATATCTCAGCAAAGAGATTAAAGCCACTGTATCATTTTCTGGCATATGTCTTGCATTTTCGTGTATAACTTCTTATCCTGTGCATACTGCAAAACACACTGTTATGGAATCTTTTGATTCAAATGCTAAACACGCTCTGTCAGCAGGGAAAAAATTATTTTTTGAATAAATCCAGGAAGGAGTTTCCGTTTATGTTTGGAGAAAGAGGGGGGAGGCCCTATCCTCTGATATGGTTATCAACCAGACTGAATTACTTAAGTTTGTGGAAAAGATGGGGTGTAATGTCCTTGTGATAACTGTGAAGAAAATATTTGTGATAAAAAAAGGGAAAGGAGGAGCTAGGAGAGAGATTTAATGACAGCATTCACCCAAAAAGTTCTCAATATAATATTTATACTGTTTTAATTAAAAACACTTAACTATTTGACAACATAAATAGCATCACATGTCAAGGCTACAAAGCGCCATCTTACATTAATGATCTGTGCATGATGGTGCATGCGTGTCTCGAGCTTTGTTCTCTGCTTTCAATTTCTTTGCCTTATGGCCATTTTCATGGTATATGATGGAAGAGCAATGCATTTTAGCAAACCACAGAAGCTGGGAGCCAAACTGCTCTTCCATGAAACTCAAGTGGAGGCCATTGCTGTCACAGCAAAGGAAATACTTCTCCTCAGGAAGGGTTGAACCCCTGCATATGGCAGTCTGGCTCAGGGACTCGAGTGTTAGAAGTTAGCAGAGCAAAACCTTCCATGATCCTTTTTGGCTCAAATAATTTTTGGAGCTGCTGAGGCTCTACAGAGAGGTACACTGAGGCCAGTCAGCACGGGTGTGACTGTGGAGATGCGTGTTGATACGCAGCAGCCCCATTTATCCAAAGAAAGAACTCTATTTCAGACTGTGGGATTCCAAACTGAGAGGGTACACTGCATATACATCATAGTTTTAAAAAACTTATTTTTGTACTAGGAATCCTGGAACTAAACCAGTGACAGAAGCTTTTGAGGAGCCAGATGCACTGTTCTCTGATTCGTGGGTCTAGCTGAGCTAGAAATGAGATCTGCAGTACTTTTGTGGTCCCCTGCCTCCAGCATTAATGTACCAGGACCGACTTCTGCCTGAAGCAAAGTAGTTCAGTCACAGCATTGCTCCAACTTAAAGAAGGTAGTGCCCCTAAGAATAGCTGGGATATATTTTCAGTCATGCTGTGTCTTCCCTTGCCCTGCCACTGACATTTGTGGGATGTCTTCCTTGCAGAGATTTTGTTTGTAGGTAAGATCAGCTGGATTTGGGGGCTACTTCATACTGCCTGCTGAGTGGAAACAGGACATACATACTGACCAGCCAACATTTGTTTCTTTTCCCTTGTGATGAAATAACCATGTACTCTCATTGCCAAGCCAGTGATTGATGTCCAATTTCTGTACCATTAGTTTTTCGTTATCAGTGGCCTTTAGTTCTGACAATTTTGTGTATAGTATTTTCCAAATAAGTATTCTCAAACGTGAAAATGAAAGCTAACAAATTAAAGGCAAATATCCACCTTCTCTCTGAAAATAATAGTCACAAAGAACGAAGAACATAAGGGCTAATTCAGCAGAGCTGTCCAAATTGTTGTTATTGAGGCTCCTGAGACAAGAAGGCCCAGATGATGGACTAATTGCTTTAAAGGGAACATCAAGAGTTTGAAGGATAGGATTAGAAAACTTAGGTTTCCTTCTATGGCTATAGTATTTCTTTTAAGAAATTAATGAGTTCTAAGATCAGAGGGCCATTAGGATTATTCAGATCTTAAAATATAGGCCATATATTTCACTTGGGGATTTCTGCCTGCTCCATTGTGAACTAGAATATGTACCTTAGAAAACCCTCTGCTCTTGTCTTCAGGATCCCCCAAAATCCTCCTCCCTGAAAACTTTTCTCTGCAATTTGCTTGAAATCCCTTTAAAAGTCCATTCCTATGTGCAGCTTAAACCGTTGCCCCTGTAACCATTGTGAGAGTGGCAGCTCCCAGCATTTGCGCAGCTGCTCTCCCTGCAAGCCCTTCCTGGCTACAGAGGTCGGAAATCACTGCAAGGTAGGCTGTGCAGGGTGACCAAGGCTTTCCTGCATTTTTTGTGGCTATCCAAGGGATCCAGCCTTGTATGAAGGGCCCTGGTGGATTAGATGCTGCTGGAGCCAGGAGTCTTCTGCCCTTCCTCAGATTGTCACAGACCATATGTGAAGACCTTGTTGGCTTGTTTCATGGCAAGATGGGTCTGCTGGATTCACGTGCTACTTGACAACAGTCCCCTTTAGAGGAATTCATCCTGTATGCCTGATTATTTCCAGGAACTCATTTTTTGAGGATTAAAGAATCATGGCCATATATATTTAAAAGAATGTATTTGTTCAATCTTTTGTTTCCTTGAAGTAGTTATGTATTTTAATTTACTGTTTGCCTATAGCAGGCCTCGGCTTCTGCTGCAGCTTCACTGAACTACAGAATTATGTGAAGAATCATATACACAATAGCTGTCTTAAGTAACCATTGTACATACAAAACCTCCGGGGAGAAGTAGTAAGAGCCCCTTTTGGAATGCTAATTAACTTCCTTTCCACTGTTTACTGCTCCTGCCTTCACAGTGAATGTAATGTGGGGTTTTTGTAGCAAAGAACACGTACCTTGCTTTACAATTTTTACGCTATATAAGACGACAGGTTTTGTCAGATTAAAACTTGGTGTGCTACAAAATACAACACATAACATTTTTCAAGTGGTGTGATTAGCAGATGTGCACTTTTGTGTATCCTAACAGCGTCATATAGAGATGTTTAGTATACACATGTAGTATAAAAATACTAAGCTCTGCTCTTCTGTAGGTCTTTGATAGAAGTTTAAAGCTCTTTAAAAGCACCGTGGGTTTTGCTTTCCCCTCTTCCCTGTGAATTCGGAGAGCCCTAAGTATTAATAATTTATAGGAGGTTCACTGAAATAGAGTCAACTTTCTCTCTTTTTTTCCCTTCCACTTTCTCCCTTTATAAAAATTGTAAGCAGGACCAAATTCTGTGTTGTTGGTGAGAATCTAATCTGAAGGAACATGCTAGTGGCAGGAAAACTTTGTGTAATGTAGTAAAAGAAATTAAAGGGCAATAGCAGTCACTATGTAGAGAAAGTGATCCAAAAAATTTTACATTCTAGGTCTCTAAACTTAGTCAACCTCCCCTCTGCTCCTCATTTCTGTTTCTTGCTGTGAACAATGCTAATGGTATTAGTTTCAGATCATTTCTTGAAACCAAGAAGGTTTTCAAGTTAGGTGCCTCAACTGCACCAAAAGCACTGAGTGATTTGCATTTTCTGTCAACATCAGTGGGAACTGCTGAATACTCAGCACTTTAGAAAGCCAGCCCACCTATGAAAATGCAACATGCTTCTATGAGGAAGAGACCTAGAATTGCCACTTCTAATTAAGAGCAAAGGCATTCATAGTTACTTGCTTTAAGTAAGTAATTTAAGTTTCAAATTGCCTGGTGGAATAAAATGCTGATTTTGCTCAGCCTTTGGGATACAGATCCTTTCAGGATCGGTGTCAGTATTATCAGAATTAAATATCCTTTAGAATTAGATTATTGCATCTCAAAGAACTTGAAGTTGAGAAATTTGCAAGGTACGGGTGTTTTTAAAAACCTGTCATTTAATAAATAGTCTTTTTTGTAATTAGCACATATCTGAAAACAGTATGTTTGACCTTGGCAAAAATAACAGCTTCTTGATGTAAACAAAAGGAGTGATGTGGGAGTGCTGCGTCCCCGGGGCCTTGTTACTCAAGGCAGGTCTATACCACTGGCACAATCATGTCACACAGGTGTTACCTCGGTGTCAGCAGCAGCACTATAGTTAACTGATCTAATAAAGGTTCTTTTAAAAGGAATAGTTTGCTGAAGGGCAGAAAGTGTGTTTTCCTTGGCCAATGAGTTCAAAAGTTTGGTATTATTAGAAATTACTTTTTCATCCATTATAGAGCAAGTTTCAGATCAAGCCACCTCCAAACATTAAACTAGATAGACTAAGCTGCTGCTCCTTTTTTGATTTGTTTTGGTTTTTGTTCTCCCCAGCTTTTTATGCATTTCTGTGGCTTTCTTCTGAACCTTTTACAGTTTGTAATCTTCATTCTCAAAGTGCTGCCACTAGAATTTGATCTATTACTTCAGGAATAATCTCACTGATGCTGTATATACTAGTAATTTTATCTCTTTTCTTCAAGCCTTCTGTTCAGAATGAAGGAAATGAATTTGATCTTTGTGCTGCAATGCTGGGGAAGAGGGAGAGGAAGCAGAGATGAAATTTTCAGGCTGCATATGAGGAGTGACACATTAGGATTTGCAGCAAAAATGAGTTTTCATTTACCTTCTTCAGATGACTTGTCGCTAGCTACAAGCAAATCTGGTCAGTCAGGCAGTTTGAAGAAGATAGCCAGGTCATTTGGGTGATGCTGTAGGAGGTACATAATTTTAGCTGAACAGCCGGCTTCTTAAAAAGCTGGGACACGTCAGAGGAGATAAATAGTGTCTCAGTATTGAAGCTGCTCTTGGCGTAGGTAGAGGCTTGGTCTTGATGTAACAACAGGAGTTGCTGTCCAAAATAAATCACAATGGTTTCCAATACATTACCAAGGTTTCTTAGGATGTATGAGCGCTCTCTACTCTAATTACACTGAGCAATTAAGCGGCAAGAACAGAGACACATGGGACAAGAAGGGTGAATGATAACCTACTTTGAAAAAACTAACATTTGAGGCTGGGATTAGAACATCCTATAAATGTTAATGGGTGTTACTCAGGGGGGAGGAAGTTTTGTGTGGGAGGCGTGAGGTGACATACAGCTTAAATATATAGCCAGCCTTTAACAGAGTTAATACAGTCTATAGTCAACCTAATAACTCTTTGAGTGATTTATAGTTCAGAAATACTGATCAGGGGATTGAGAACTCAATTTTAAATGCTATAAAGGCAGAGGAGAATGTGGTAAGGAGGACGAAACATAAATGATTTCTCCTTTTGCCTTTGGAAAGTATTGGTTATAGGTAGTACATTTACACCAGGTGTTTGGGTATTTTCCTTTTTAAGCTCTCAGGGATTGTACTCCTATGAGGGAGCACAATTTCCTCCTACAGTTTTCCTCTCTGAAAATTACTCAGTTTGTGCAGATCTCACAGAGGAGATGCCAACAGTGAGTCATCTGGTCACCAGCTCTGTCCTAAGGTTTTTCAGCTAGCTCATGCAGACAGCAGCTACAGTGATCCTTACCGTGCTGAAGGACAGTTCCTTACCTTTTGTAAAGCCTCCTAAAATCGAGGGGAAGGCAGGGTTTAAAATGAAGTGGCCTTCATTTTCTGACCCTGGATCCAAGTCTCAAAATTAATACTATTTCAAATAATAGTAGAAATTCAGCTTCACATTTGAGAAATGCACATAAGATGCAGAGAGTTGATTTATCAGATTAAGATTTCACAATTGTTATGTTTGGTAGTAAATTCTTAGGGTGTTGATTAAACTCAGTTGAAAGACTCCATCTTTGAATGTGTGACAGGGGCATAACAGTGTGCTTTTGTAGGTATTAAGCCTCAGGAGATGTTATTCTAAACCTGCAAATTGTACCTGTGTGATCAGCCACGTGCATGGGAAACATGACTTTTTCATCAAATTGAAAACTTATGGGCATGTTTTGACGCAAGTACTATGGAATTAATTAGCAATAAAAGTACTACATAAGAAACAGCTGTCTGGTTGGATAGCTAAATGTTTCTGTTAGGAAGCAAATTTTAAGGAAGCAAGTAACAAAGGCTGCACTAATACATGATCTTATTTGGTCCTTTGTCAGGCATGGTTTAAATGCAGCAATGCTAAGGAGACCCAGAAGTAGCACAAGGAGAAGAAAACACTGGTCTCTGTTGAATCCAGTTATGTATCTATAGAATGAGATGATGCTCCCTAAAATGTGTGTCCTCAAAAAAGTTGTCCATCCAAATGGTGCTGAAAATTATTTCATAGCCTCTGATGACAATTCTCTTATGAATTTAAAGCCTCTGGTTGGGCAGTGGGTGTTGAATGAGGTGTGGTGGCAGATTTATCTTTAAACACAGACGGGGATATTAGATATTCAAATCACATTTTTTTTTTGTTACCTAAACATGAGCCAAAGCTATGACTAATGGAGCCCTATATTCCCACTTAGTGAAAAGATTTAGGCATAGAAAGAAGAGCAGTTCAGACCACCTTAGCTCCTGAGGTTTGGCAGCATGAATGCTTCCTGCTTTCCTCCCCTCCTCTCCCTTAGTGCAGTCAATGCTGAAATAACGCCGGTAAAGAAGGCTGGTCCAAGGACTCTTCACCAACCAAATCCTATTTAAGCCTCTAAGAAAAGTATTTAATGGTATTTAAGCAACATCTTGGCGTACACTGGCCCTCTGCTCACAGAAGAATTTCAGCTGAGTTTAAAAAATGTTTAAAAAACATGTTTTCTGTAGTCACATTATAGAATCATAAGACTAAGAAACAAAAAATACCAGACAAGTCATTGTGTTAAATTGTTGCTATGCTAGATTGTGCTGCCAGAGTGTGCTTCCTACTTAGTGTTGTGCCCAGCTAATGTGCTAGATTTCTTAGTCTAGAGAATTCCCATAATAAATACTGACCCTGCTGCATTTGATTTGGGTATAGTCTTGTACAGGAAAATCCCCAGTATCTCCTTCCCCACATGAAGGGCACTGCACAGCCCTGCTGCTTTCTGACTGTAGGCAATAGTGAAAAAAAAAAGCAAAGGTATGCATCAGGTATTTCTGTTTCACCTCACGCTTGTGTCCAAGAATGCACAGAGAGGAATGATAATTGATTGGGCTCTTTTCTTTGCCCACCCAGTTGCACAAGTGAGTTGGCAGGAAAGTCACTGTGGGCAGTTAGTAGTAAATTGAGCATATCTTCTGCTTGGGGCTATTTGCTGCACCCAAGGCAGGCATTTGCCACTTCTTTCTTTAATATTATTTTGCTCTTTTTATTTTTATTTATCTATTTACTTCCATGCCCTAGTGTCATGCAATATATAGATTGTAATTATTAACTAGAATGTTTATAATTAGACTTTATTTGGAGATTTTCTGTAGAAGCTTTTTAGTAGCACATTAGTTTCAGAATAATTTGTTAACCTGAAACTCTGTGTTCTGAAAATTAAAAAAACACCCTTACTTTCTGCAGCAAACTAATACTTTGTTTTGAAATGTCAACTATTCACAAAACAAATTGCCAAGCTCTGAACATATAATTTAAAATTTGATTTATACCAAATTAAACTTCTGCTTATGAGCCCTTCCATTTGTTTTCCTTTGAGATTATTAAGTTATGAAAACCTTTGAGGTTTTGGGTTTCCATCCCAGATTGGCACAGGGCATTTCTTTTGAAATCTTGAATTTCCACAAGATGACAAAACAATTTGCTATTCAGCTGCATGTATGATGACACTGTGCTGAAAATCTGAGCTTTTTTCTTCCTGGACAAACAAGCATCTCCCAGGCCAGATGTTCTTCTCTCCCTTTCCCTGGGCTTGGCTCTTTCATTTCCATCCCCTGCCTATGGCAGCACCCCAGTGGGTGTGAAGGGCTCTCTGGCCATGGGGAGAGCTGGCTGCTTGAATCCCTGAGGAAAGGATCACCCAGGTGCCTGCTTACAGGAGAGAAGTGGCATTGCTGCAGTGAAAGAGGCAGGGAGGATGGGGCTTCCCTGAAGGGTGAGGTAGGCTGCAAATGCTGAGGAACAGAGGTGCAGGTTCTTTTCTGGAGTGATGGTGCGTCTATTCCCTTCTCACCCTGCTGAGTTTTGTTTATCATTCAGCAAAGAAGATTTTCTCCAGCATTACTATTTTCTCTGCATTTAGGCATGCACAGCATCTGTTCCATTCTGTAGCCTGGCATATTACTTGGAAAACTGCAAATAGTGTGATGACATTACTTAGCTAGCCATGACAATATGTGAAATGCCTGTCAAAAGCTGTGTGACTGTACATGGCAGGAACAGGCCTGAATTCTGTATATGCTCACAACTGGCATTGATTTTAAGGGAAGCATGGGGTTTCTAAGAAAAGCAGAATTAGGGAGAGGATATACAACTTTGAGATGATGCAGCTTTTGCACTAGAAGTATATAAAGTATTATCAGTACTCAAGACTATATTCTTTGTTTGGCCTATATGAAGCCAATTGAATATGTGATCTGTGCAAGATAAAACAAACTGAAGCAATCTTCTGACCCAGAGGCATACAGATTGCTGCCAATGAGAGAGTTCAATGTACAATCACTTTGATCAATCCCTAGAACATCTATTTTCAAAGGAATCATACTAGTTTGTTTATGGATTTGTCACCTATGGATGAATATTTCTGCTATAGAAATATTTTAAATGACACGTGTTTAAAATTAGACTTGGCAGAGCAATTTGCTTAGAGATTATTCTTGTGAAGTATTGATTCACAGCACTGCTGTGAGCTGGATTACAGTCCAAATTGGAAAAGCCAGCCGTAGAGAGGTCTTTATCCTTTAATAGCAATTAGCTCCTTTCTTAGAGGGACACAGCTGACTGAAGCAAAGGAAAGCTGCAAAATGTCGGGCTACCAGGGAATCTAAGGCCTGCTCCTCAGGGATGTGGGCTGCAGGGGAAGGGAAGGAAGAAAGAGAAAAACACCAGGAAAGATGGTGTTCTGGAACTGGAAACTAGACACGCTGATGCTGTTTGTGTTACTAATAGTCAGGTGCTCTGAGGAACTGGATCGCACCCGCCTCTCCCTTCTTGGGCTTTCACCCACCAGCTGCCTGATTGATCGGAGAAACCTAACAGCGGGTGTGTTGCCCGCTGTCCATTTAGCCTTGAAACACTTATACAAGCATTCATGGATGTTGAAGAACTATGAACTCCAGGTATCCTTCCATGACACGCAGGTAAATGGGCATAGGTGTAGAATTGTGTAATGTGTGAGCCTCTTCAGTGAGGGTGCTTTTGAAAGCTTGCGGCTGATTCCCTTCCTGGTGAATCCCATTCTGCTGAAATACAGCAAATGTGGCTGTCTGGAAGAGTCTGGGCTCTTAAGCGGCTGCCTGTCTGTGACAGGGATCTTGAAGTGCAATTGTGCCCTGCTGGTGCTGGAAGCAGAAATAAAGAGTGTGTGAATTAGGAGGGATAGCAAACACCTAGTGCTCTTCAGGTGTTTCTGAACCCCTGAAAGCATTCTGAAAGCATTCCCCAAATCCATGGCTTGCTGAGTTGCTCTGTTCTTTTGCACTTTCTGTGTCTTACTCTTCCTGCTTTCTCTGGTAACAGCTCTATAGATCGCTGCCCTTGGTTTCTGCTTCTGCATAAGCACAAGAGAGGTCTGGGCTGAGCCATCAGGGCAGAGTGCCTGTGTAAAACCTTGCTTGCTGTGTTGGGCAAAAATTAAGAGCCAAGAGGTGAGGTTTCTGAGATATCTCTCAATAAAGAGTGTTGAGATGATATCTGTCATCATAATGCTCTTAAATTTGAGAAAAGCTGTGGCTTTTATCTTTCCGTCTAGGGCTGAGATATCTCTATCTTCTTGAGGAAATTAAATCAAGACAATTATTTTCTAAGGCTTATCTTTCAGCCTGGCCAAAACAAGAGGAGGGACTCACATAACAGGGTGATCCAGGACTGCAGACCTGTCCTTTAGGAGATTTTCATTGATCTGAACTTCTGTCTCCTTCATTGGAGGCGTGTTGTGGAGAGGCTGACCTCAGGCTCATACACACTTACATGCATATGTGCATACAGGCTCCATATATAGTAGAAAACCACTTAATATTTGGAAGTTGCAAAGTAGTGCATTGAAAAATGTTTGCTTATCTGTAAACCATTAAACATGGATTATACCGTTATGATTAAGTTATTAGATTTTGACATTATTACACCAATAACAGTTGTTCTATAACGAGACAGAGGTATTATATGTTTTCTTTTGAAGCTCTAAAAAATTATCCAAGGGAGAAATTCTAATGTAATTTTAATTGTGCATTTGGTTCATAAGCACTTATGTGTAATTTTTGAAGTGCTTAACATATAACAAACATGATCCCATATGCTATAAAGTTACTTGAGGATGGCTTCTATGGTTAATAATGTAACACAAATGTATCAACTGCACATACTCATTAAGAAAATGTCTGTCTTGTAAATTACTTTTAGTACAATTCACTGGTTTATTTATTAATTTGTAAGTTCCTACTGTAAATGTAATTATAGATATGCAGTCCTGAAAAATGCATACTTAGTCTTACTTAGTTCCTCATGTGAAAAGATGAAGATTCAACTTAAATAACTGGAAAGTGCAGATGTGAGTTTAAGTGGACAGCACTTAAAGCCTTCTGGTTGCTCAGATTCAGTGCTTTTAATCCAGTTTCATTTGGTCTGGGGGGTGTAAGTGGATGTTTATTTGTTAATTGTGTTTGCATAGTTCCCAGTTCTAGGAGCAACTCCAAAATATTTTTCCTGCATAAATGTTCAACAGGCCTGAATTGCAGAACTTCAGCTCTGTTGCACTGACCTCTATGATTTGAATTGAAATACTGAAGTAATCTATAATTATCTTTTTGAAGCAGCCCCTGGAAAAAAACATGTCTTGATGACTTGTAAGAGATTACTAAAATGTGGGGCACTAAGATTTCTGATTTTACTTTGTGTTTCTGAGAGTAGGGTGCACAGTCTCGAGTTTAAAGTACTGATTACAGACAAGCTACAGAGGGTGCTGGATTTAATAGTTTCTCAGGGACAGTGTGGATACAAGAGAGATGATTCTGTTTATTAATGTTGTGAGCCCAGATCTGCCATATGTGACCTTATGTAACCTTTCAGTTCACTTTCTTTTAAGTAGAAAATACAGTTGTTTGGCTATTTGGATGTGAGAACTTTCAGGAGTGGGTCAGATAACTGGCTTTTTGGCATAGTTTACTAGGAAGAGAGAGAAGTTACAGTCAAAAATATTTGTGTTGATTTTGCCAAAAAAACAAATGGAAAACAATCACATCACTCAATATATGATGTTGCAGAGGGCTTGAACAGCATTGTAGCTTCATTTATAAGCGCAGGGGAGTAGGGCTGCACTCTGTCCTGTGCCCCTGGGGTTTTGAATCCATGTCCTCCGCCTCCTATGAGAGAGCATTGCCCTACTGCACAGTAGGGTGTTTTGGGGAGGGTTCTCAGTCTTTTGCTTTGCTACTGTTTTATTTCAACTAATTAAGCCTTCACTATTCTGGGATATGAATGGTAACTGTGAGGCAAAGGGAGCACTTTTGCAAGAACTGTTTGAGTTCTTTTGTACTAAATGAAGCTGTTTCAGCAGGAGCCTTTGGGAAAACTTTCTTAAGCAGAGTACTCTATAACCTGGTGGCTTTGGAGCTGAGCTGAGAACTGAATACTTTCTTTGACTGATTTCTTTCAGGTCTCCTATGATTGACTGTGTGTTTCCTAATTACTGTGTTGCCAGTTCCTTGCAAGTGGGAATCCCTTGAACACTCATGATGTAGCACTTCCACATAAAAAAAAAATGCTTAAATATTCACTGAGAGTAGAGAGCAAGCAAGTGAAAATGGTCTTCTAGTTTGGTAGATGGCTGCTTATCCCTGAAATGTTACATCTATGCCTGCAATGTTTATTTATTTATGCCAGAAGGACAGTGTTAACAGGACTGATAGTCCCTATTTTCCAGCCGTCCTAAGCAGGGGCATCTTGAAGAGGGGTGTGATGTGTTTCCCCCTCTAACTGAAGCAGGGCTGAATTGGTTGCATGGAGAGCCCTAATCTGTGAAGTATTGGTCAGAGGGTGTGGGAAGACAGAAAAAATGCTTCTGCAGACTTGTGAATTCAACCATGGAGCAGCTTTTTAGTGTAATAAGGGAAATTATGCCTTTGAGATTTTTACCTGTGGGGGAGGGCAGCCAGGTATAATTGAGCTGTCTGCGTACTGCTTTATTTCTGTCTTTCACCGTATGGCTGACATCTGGAGGCTCTCCTTCTATGCCTTCCTCAGGGTGACCAGGCTGGTGGATTCTTCCAGGCTTAGGCGAATCTAAAAATAGTTTTACTGATGAATAAAGAACAATATTTTCACCCTTCAGAGTTATTCTTCTGTTCTTAGCTAGGTTTTTTGTGAGTTAGTAGCCAGTACATGAACTGTGTAGCGAGTGCTATGATTAGTGATGATGTTAACAGGAAACTCATGTGCTGTAACTAGGACATGGCTTGAACATACAAATAGACTTTTAACTCTACCACTGTGATTTTCTGAGTAGTGCTTATTTGTACTCACATTGCTTGTTGACACTTGGCTGAGTCTATCCTAATATGTATCATCTCTGACAGAGATGATACAACATGTCGCTGTTTGACTTAAAAGCTGGTTGTCTTTTCTTTGGTAGTAAACTGGTTCCTTTGTAATGGAATGACACAATAACATGATAGCTGTGTGTCAGCTTATTTAAGGCATATCTTTATGTGCTTATTCAAAAAAACCCACAAACAGCAATGGAGCAGTCAACTGAAAATGACATTACTAAGCAAATTATTTCTACAGGGAAAATCTCAAAAGGCGTGCTTATTTTCTTATCCTACCTAAACAAGAAAAATATTTTGCTGCAGGCTCGGGCTGCAGTAAACTGAAGCATTGCAGTTTTCTGCATTGATGTGTACAGGAATTTCTGCTTAAAAGAAAGTAAGAAAAAAAAAAGACATTTTGTGATGGCATTAGCATAAAACTTCACTTTTTAATTTGAGCATTATTTCATAAACAAGAAAAAAACAGCTACCAGTTTTCATGTGTGCAACTCACTGCATGTGATCTGTAAGTCCATCTTGTATATTCATGCCTTTTGAGATGCTCTATGAAACCATCAGGATAGGCACAGGAAACAAAAGCATCATGTCGTTCATGTCTGGTAAAGACATGACATTTTGGAAACTTTAAATTGGTGCCCTAGGAAGTTACTAGAAGACCATGTGTTTGGTAAGTCAGTTCTTGACATCTAACATTCAAGAGACCAAGGTATTGTATTTTGCCTCTTAGAGAATACAGTTTCTCAATACAGTATTGTAGGCATGAAAATCGTGAACCATAAAATACTTGTTAAATGTTAATTTTAGCTTTCCTAAACTACCATTATTACTATCCCTATTATTAGACCTGTCTAACTGAAAACAAGAAAAAAGGGTGTTCTGTTATCTATGTATTTTTTTTCTCCCACAAAAAAGTCTTTATTATGATTCCTGGCAAGAGCTCTTTGTTTTCTAAATCATGTATTTAAGAAAAAGAGTAAGTAGATGATCCTGGTTAAATTCCTTATAAGCTATTCTTGTGAACTGCCACAAAAGGTATCCAGTTTCAGTTTTATTCTGATGTTTCACTTTTCAGTGCAGCAAAAGTTCAGAGATATAGAAAGAGAACACAACAGTTACCTTATGTTAACCCTTTCTGTGTGTTATTTGAGCTAATTTTCATATAGCAAAAAGAAATATACTCTTTCCTACTTTTTGGCCCTAAAGGTCTCAGTCTTTATTCATCGATGTAATTCTATCTTTTTATTCTGTTTTCTTAATGTCACCCTGAAGTTGGCTGGTGTAATGCACGTTATACATATGGATGGTATATATGCAGACATCTGATGTGAGAAAAATGGTTTGGGCTTGGCCAAATCATTTTTTGTATACCTGTAACTGCTTCTGAGCCATAAGGAATTTTAACAGAGGAGTTGGTTGGTGGACACAGTGAGGGCTGGCAACCCAGGTGAGGAGCTTGGTGCTGTGAAACGAGGGTGTGTTTGCAGGCATGTCCAGGGTAGAAAGGCTCAGCTAGGACTGTGCTTTATCTGACCTGGGATTGGAGGTCTGGGCTGGGGATATCTCTTTTCACTAGTGTGGCAGGATTTCCTGTTCTGTCCAGAAGTAGGCACTTCTGTGTGGAAAAATTCATGTGACCTATTTTAGGAAACTATTTTAAGACAAAAAGAATTGTATCCTAGAGAAAGCTTATTTCTCTCTGTGAAGTATAAAGGGAGCCTCATATGGCTAGTATAGATGTAGATGTCTCCTATGTGGAGATCTGTGTTCCATCAGCTAGAGCTTACCCTAGTTGTCTGTGGGAATCTTCATGTAAAATAGTGTAGTAACAGTGCATTTCCATCACCTCTGACTTTCAGTGGGATTTCAGCAGGCTTTCCAGAGAGCTCACTTCCCACCACCCCCATTTCATCTTCATCGGTTTCCAAAAATCCCTCTCTGGTCTCTCATGTCTAGCCAGAAAACCTGGAAACCAGGTCAGCAGAGCTGTGTCATGTGCTAGGAACCAGGGTGGAGGCAGCACTGATGACAGGAGTGAAGTGAAGACCAGGAAGCTCCTCTGGGCCACTCCTGTTGGCACCCTGACCACCCCTCACCTGAGCCGATGAAGGGCTTGCTGCTGCCATGTAATGCATGGCTGTTGCATGAGTATGCCTCCCCATTTATAGATGAAATTTGGTGATGCTGCCCTCTGGTCTTGCTTTTAACTTTTGAATAAGGAGAATATAGTGAGGAGAGCTATTCATGCAGAGCACAATTTCTTTCAAAATCACAAAGACTGTGAAATCACATTACTATTGCCAAGCCTTAATTTCAAAAGCCAAAGGAAGGATAGATAGTCTAAATCACATGCACTTATATTTTCCTTTCAAAATTAATTTAAATTGAGAGAGTTCTGAATTATATTACACATTCAAATTAAAAATAAGAAAGTCAAAATTTCTGTTTTTATGAAAATAGAACATTTCAGTCAACACAAAATGGATTCTTTTCAGAATTCGCTTGCATGGATAAATTCAATGTTTGGGATTTTATGTTCCTACTAACATGAAAACCCCTTGCAAAATTCTTCACAGAATCACTTTCTTCTGTTTTGCACCTGTTTGCTCATGGATGTTTTGCCTGTGTGAAATTCTACACAGACATATATAATGGAATCTTTATGGTGAAAGTTTCATAAAATCCCTCTTTTTGGATTCTAAAATGAAAATGGAGAGCTGTCAAAATAACAAGATTCTGGGAAAATTAGTGCATTTAAGTACACTTTGTTTAAGGCAACTTCAGTGCAAGTTTTTACTCTGGTGTGTAGTGTTTGAATGAATCCAAGTCTCTGGTGAATACTATTGCTCTTGGGGCAATTTACATGATTTTGATTTGTGACTTGTGCAGTCTGTCTCTAAAGAAATACCACCACTGATGTCTTTATTCTGCTGTTATTCTCAGACACATCTTGCTTTCACTGTAGAACAGTGATAAAATAATGCAGGGATCTGTTTTCCTTCTGAAGGCAAGGAATTAAAAAATAATAACTGTTAAGTTCTGGATCATTTGCAGCAAGGCTAAAGTATGGCAGGCTCTGAGAATGGTGAGCTGCTGGGCAACTAATACAGTGTTAGGATAAGTAAATCGGTTTCTTTCAAAGTAAGCAAGAGATGGTCAAGTTACTTAACTGATTTGAGTAGTTTCACTTACAGATTAAACATTTTGGTTTTGCATTACCTTTACTCATTTTTTTGCATGGGCAATCTTTTAGCATAAAAATGTCTTTCACTTTCAGGTACCATCCATCCATGTCAGATACCAACTGATACCATATCATTAGAAGCATTTTCTTGTTTGACATAAAGGCACAGTAGACATTTTAAAAATACAGAATAAATCTTGAATTTAAAAAAAGGAATGAAGCACTGTTCTTTGAGGCTGTTCATATACTGTTCTCCTGGATATTCTCCAAATCTTCTATGTCTATCATAGTCAAAGTACTGAGTCCTGCTGTCCATTTCCTCCGTTTGTGGCTCTTATCCTTGTTTCCTGCTGCAAAGTCTTCCTGCTCACAGTTAGCATACACATTATCTGGACTCACATCACTACTACTCCAGAGCTCCTTTCTCTCGCCCATGACCACTGACTCTGTGTGCTCTGTGATTTCTCATCTGCCCACAGTAAGAAGGAGAGGCAGGGATCCAAGAGAAGAGGAGTCATCACCAGGAGGCTGATGAAATGTTGTGAAGAGGAAGGAGGCATTTCACAGGGTTTTAAAAAGAGAAGGAACAGGAAAAAATGCCTCTCCAATATCTTATGAACAATTTTCAAGCATAGGAGCTCTTTAGGAGCGCATGGCTTGGGACCATATAAGACTGCAAGAAACACAAAGACCCAAATGTTGTGAACAGAGTGCTGTATATGAAGAAGTGGGGTTTGAAGCTGTAGTGAGGCATGTTAAATCCAGAGGTATTTAGCAACAGGAATAAGAGAGAAATGCATTTCATTCACATTTTGTTTGGAATAGGCTTCTCTTTGCTGAATGGATCCAGTATTGCTACAGCACTTTACCGAACATATTTCATAGACTGCAGGCTGGAATGGAAAATTTTCTAGAAATAATGTTAAAGAAAATAATGAGCTTTTTGTGTTTTTTCTCAGTTTTGTGATTAAATGATGTTCAATTAAATATTTGTTTCTTTTTACTATGAAAGCAGGGATATTGAATTCACTATTTTGTTCCAATGATGTTCCAATTCTGAACCAACGCTAATAGAAATAACAATTCCTCAAGAAAACTCACATGAAGATCTGACAGGTAGCTGGGATTGGTTTATAATATTTATGCAAAAGCTATTGAATTATTAAAACCTTACTGATACATGCAATCATGTAGATACTTGTGTTACAATGAGAAAAATACTCTTGATTCAATTCTCATTTACATAAGGGATTGTTTTACTGAATCCCGACAAGGTAAAAGTGCCTTAAAAAGGTCTGATCTTTAAGTCTACCTAGAACAGAAACCGCAGCCACAGCCAGCAGAATAAACTTTAGCATAATCTTCTCTCCACAAAACTTGAGAAACAGTATTAATAAAGTAAGACATTTAACCTGTGGAATGGGTAGAAATGCAATGATAAGATGTAACAGTTAGAGGGTTGCTTGTCTTAAGTTTGGTGTGCTGGTAGCTGCAGCCAAATTGGTACTAAAATACAGGCATTTAAGCCAAATGAAGTGCCAAGCCTTCATCCTTTGGACTATGATCTATTTATTAAAAGATCATAAGAACTTTCTATATGGGAAAACATGGGAGGAACTGGCAGGAATATGGGAAAGCATCTCCTTTGTAGCACAACCTACATACCAAACAGCAGAGAAAACTGGATGATAGAAAAGCAAAACAAAACATGTAGGTGACAAAAGGGATATTTGCATGTAGATATTAATGTATCAGTAATAGTTTTAATATAGTAATCTTGGCAATGATGGGCATGGTGTTAAGAGGTGTCAGCAGGCTGAGTGTGGTATGTATATAACAACTGCTAGTTCTTCATTTCTAATATTTGTTGTTACTGCTGCCTGTCCTAACTTGGTCAAAACCTACCAGTAGATTAATTTGCAAAATATGGCAAACTTCATTAGTCCAAAGTTCCATGGACCACTTGTTCTATCCATCAAGTAATTCAATTCCTATGTCAGGTTTACCAGACTCCCCCAGAACTGTAATATATCTTTTAGACAGATGGGCAATATTTGGTCAGTCTTCCAAGGGTGAAGCATTTACTGCATTTTTGAAAAGTTGCAGCAATAGGCCATTCCATATGTTATTTCTGGTTAAACGCTGCTGATTTCATATATCAGTTGTAATATATAATGCCCTCTGTGTTAGGTTTAAGATTATACTGTCATCTCTGTCATCCACGGATTATGGATCATGTTCATTTCACCGCTTTCTATCTGCTGTGATAAACAGACAAAGTGCTTTTATTTCCATCCTGCAAGGCAGTATTTCCAGGAGTTACATCATTAACTGAATTAGCTTTCTGGACAGAGAACAGAAGAGTATCACCATTCTCCATCCCCCTACTTGACTCCCATTTCACCCTCATGTATTACAAGCATGGTTCCCACACCAATTGTCTCTACTTTTCCTACTGACGTGCTGAGGTCCAAAGAACAGGAGGGATGCACATATGATACAGGAAAAAAGCGCTATTTATTTTTAAATTGCATATGAATTGTATATGAAAGTATCCGTAGAAATTCTGACGTTCTTCAGTTGTTTTTCATAGAAATGTGCTGACAACTCCCTTCTTGAAATAATGCTGTGATACAGGCTGTTTTCATGAAGTATAAGGAGTTTAAACTGTAATTGTTTCAGTCTGACTTTTCTTGATAGACAACTGCAGTATGACCTTTTCTGCTTGAGAGAAATTTAAAACCCTTCTCCCTGATGACAAAAAACTCATTAACATGAGAAACTGAGGATATTTTAAGATTTTACAGTTTCAGATATCCATGAAAGAACGTTAATCTTTATTTACAGAACACTGCGTATATAAATATGCAGTTCTCTCAACAGACATGATATGACAGACATATTGCATACTTTAAGCTTAGCTAAAAAGCCTGAATACGTAAATTTGTGTACCTATCTAGTACCACAGGAAAAGGTGTGGGATTGTTGCTAGTCCTGAATACAAAATCCAAATTACTGTTTTCTTAGGCTTCACCTCTTCAGTATAAGAGCTCTTGCACTTTATAGGCATTTCTTTAAATCTCTGGAAAAGAACTACTGTTATCTAATTTGAAACGATGGCATTTCAAAAGTTCCCATTACTTCTTATTTAAAAAATTGGTTTCTAATACACTTAGCTTGAACGGATTTCTTCATTGGTGGTTATCGAGAATACTTTATTTTTTTTATCTAACTACTGCTAATTTAGCCTTATAAAGTTCCTAAATACTTCCTCTCCTTTTTTAAGACCTGATCCATAATCAGGATCCATATTATGGATAGGACCCATCAAAGACGGGCTGAACTGACAGGTGATGATGTATATAAAGATGATGTCTGATTCATCATACCTACTTTTAGATATATGTGTCTGAGATGGTCAGCCTTCATAGTCAAGACATTTAGATGTCTGCTTTAGGATGAGATGAATCCTGTTCTAGAAAAGTCTGTTTCTTTCCGCTGTCTGCAGAACTAACCAAGAATATCTAGTAACTGTCTAAGGTCAAATGAATCACACTGTGTATATGGATATATAGATAGAGACTTCTTGTTTGTACTGTTCAGATACTGTCAACTGTACTGTTGACCAACTGCTTTGCAAGTTGTGCATTAATAGTTTTTTTACTTTATTCTGTTCATGAACCAACCTCTTAATCCGGGAAATACCTTCAAGTCTGTGTGTGGTAATGGAGTGCTTGGATACCATGTAGGCTTTTACTTGAGAGAGCATCCATTTAGTGTGTGAGAATTAAACCCATTAATGGAAATCTATCTTTGCACCTGAGGGACTGCTACCTTCCAGAATCTGCCTGTGTTACCTAATACATGTTTTCTTTACCTCCATTGTAGATTTCATGTTTGTCTAATTTTCTGCTTCCAGCGCTGCTTCTAGCACTGTGTTCAGATTGGGGTTTTTAATTGAGTATCTTCATTTTGCAGGATGCTTTTGCTAATTAATAATTTTACAGCTTTGAAAATTTAATCTCATTATATTCTCAACATATTTCTAAACTAAGTTTCTTGCTATTATTTCTTTGTCTTCATTAGTATTCTCAGGATCACCCAGTTTAATAGCATCAGGAAATTTCCAGCAAACTAACCAGTTGTTTGTTCCTTCCATATAAAAATTAAAATGTTAAACGGGACTGTTCTGACACTGATCCTTTGAAAGCCTAATTATAATCAGCTTTCCCAAACTTAGCATCACTGTGGTACCTCTGGCACAGTTCAGACTCTCCTGTCACAAATATGTAATCGTATGTAATTAATTTGGTGAGTTAATATAAAATGATATACTAGATTTCAAATATTATAAGTGAGTTCAAGTTTAGTTTTCAATTAAAATTCCCACTTAGTGGGCAGATGCATCAGGAAAGCAAGTACAGTAAAATCAAAATGCAATGCATAACAAATGAAATGGAAAATAGTGGATACAATATTATAAACAGACATTAGATAAATCAGTGACACATCTACATATGAGCAGCACTCCATCATAAATACGAATACAGGAATAATAGCATGGGTTCAGATGTAGGTGATGAGGCTGATCAGAAAAGACACTTGCACAACTGGGATCCAGTTGAATTCCCATGCTGCCTGATTTGAAAGAGGAGGTCAATCCAAGTACCATATTCCAGGAGATTAACTCACCCACAAAACTTTTTTTTTTGGTTTTTGTTTTTGTGGTTTTTTTTTGTTTTGTTTTTTTTTTTTTTGTTTACTGTTGCATTTTGCTTGGGTTAATTAAATATTAATTCACCCAGATATCACAAGTAGAACACAATGACTGTGGTTTCTGGTTTCACTGGAATATCCACATAGATTCTTGGTATTTCTGGTCATATTTGAGTGTTAGTCCATTATTTGTATCATCCAATGCATAATGTACATGGGAGTCACACCACCCAGACAGTTCTGTCCTGCAGCAGTTCCTCTGATTTGCTTGAACTGATTGATATATAAAGTTGCTTCTCCTATTATTATTACATGTAAAGATTAGCCCAGCTCATTCTTTCCTTCTTTTGACTCAGGATTGCCCAAACACGACTATTTTAGAGCATAGGAAATGTGGGAAAACTCTGGGACCTTGAAATGAAGCTGATGTCTTGGACACTTTCCACAGCGTACTAGAAAAAAAAACAAATAGGAGAGAGCTCTGAAGTGAGTGCTGGAAGCAGTGAGAAAGGTAGTGTGATGAATGGTCAGGAAGCTACTCTAATGCTTTCATTTAAAAATAGACTTGCAGCCTCTTATGTGGTTGCAGAATAAAACTTGAAAAGGCAATAGAAACACATTCAGAAATCAAAAGACAACCAAGCAATAAAAATTCATTATGATTAGGTTCAGTTTCATGATATCTGACTCATGACTTTTGAACATCTGTAATGGATGATACTAGAAAAATATAAAAGAGATTCATAATGTGTAGCATTCAAGTAAGGAGCATAGGACCTGTCAGCCCTTTTGCAGTGGAATCTAAATTCCTGCACTTCTGTGTGGAGTAGATGTTTCCTTTATATTGTTCCATTTGACTTTGAAGAAATCTACCTTGTTAACAACTTCAAACTCATCTTAATGAAGGTAGTTATCTATCTGAAACTCTATTTTGTGTTTCTTCTTTGTAATGGTAAGAGATTGAGCATATATTTCTTAAGAGGCTTTTAAATTTACCTCTGGTAACTGTGCAATTCATGTAGGACTGATAGTGCTAAAGCAGAAATATGAGTTGAAATTTTGTGTATGACAGAACAAGTAGTTTATAAACAAACTTCATAAAAGTTGGTCAGATAAAAGTCCTCAAAATTTCTGAAAGCAGAAATGTAGTGTAATAATGCTTCATAAACTTTGCTATAGTGAATGTATTTTATGGGTCAGTAAAA
Organism: Coracopsis vasa; assembly: GCA_026283785.1. Lineage (NCBI taxonomy): Eukaryota > Metazoa > Chordata > Aves > Psittaciformes > Psittacidae > Coracopsis > Coracopsis vasa. The sequence continues at coordinate 44,568 of JANHGB010046228.1, read as the reverse complement.
ATACAGAGGCAGATCCCTAAATTGAAAAACAACTTATAAATACTCCTTTTCAATTCTGAACTATGGCACTTAGAACTTTTTCCTCTAACTATATTCCTTCTATAGACTGAGACGACTGGGCAGTTAGCAGCGGTGTCCTTCTGAGGCTGAGCAACATTGGAGCTGATTTTGTGCAATGCGTATATTATTGCCCTGGAAGATGGGATTGAGTGCACCCTTAGCAAGTTTGTCAGTTATACCAGATTAGAGGAGTGGTTGATGACTGGAGGCAGGGTTCTATACAGAGGGAACTCAACAAGATCACGTTGAAAGGAACCAACCTGGAACTCTTGGATATAAGACATGGACATAATGACATGAGTCCAGCAGAGGGTTGCAAGTGGGTAGGAGCACTTGATGTACAAACTTTAGGTTAAAATTTCGTTTCATAGCTATATATAAGGGAAGGCAAAACAGATATTTGGTGAGTCACTAGTATGAAGGTAAAGTGCAACTACTATATTGAGCTATCATCTCTTCATCTTGAGGGTGATTTATACCACTCTCACGTCTGCTGAAGAGACAACACAGAAGGGCATGAGCAGCTCAGGAAGTTTCTGGACAGCATTGGTGATAACATCCTAACAAGAAGCAGCTTGCAAGCTGATGAAGTACAGGCTAGTGAAGTGGACAGCGAGGTGAACTGAAAGCTATCTGAACTGGCAGGCTCAAAATGTAGCGATCAGCGACACAAAGCCTAGCTGAAGATCAGTCACTAGTGGTGTACCCCAGGCATCAATACTGGGTCCAGTATTGCTTAACTTCTCAGCTAATGATCAGGATGATGGGGTAGACTGTATCCTCTTGTTTGTGGATGTCGATACAAAACTGGGATGATACAAAACTTTGTGGATGATACAAAACTGGGAGAAATGGCTGATATACCAGGTGGGTGTGCTAGAGGGATCATGACAGGGTGGAAAAATGGACAGACAGGAACCTCATGAAGTTTAGCAAAGGGAAGTGCAAAGTCCTACCCCCAGAGAGCAATAACACCATGACCTTGCTTTGAGCATGGCGGTTGGACTAGGTGGTCCCCATATGTCCTTTTCAACCTCATCCATTTTGTGATTCTCTGATTGTCTAGCAAGGTGAGGTAAGTTGAGCCTGAGTGGGAAACACTGAAGAAATTTCAGGAATATCTGGGTGTATGAAGCATTGGCAGACTGATTATTTCCTGTTTTGTCCATGGTGAAAACAGCTGTATGAGAGGTTCATATGAGGATACCTGAATTTGCTGTTCAATAGGAAACCTGAAAGATAATTTAAATTGCTAAGGATTGAATACTTCACTTAACCATGTTAAAGAGTCAAAGTTATACATGTTACCCCACTCCCTTCCCATCTTAAAATTAGAAAAGTCTTATTAATGTGAAATAGTAACACTTAAAAAAAACTGAACACCTAACCAAATGGCAAGATAAGAGAGAAAAGTGCGTAGGAAAGTGAATACAAGGAGGTACATTACATTCTTTTAATCCATGTATAACTTGAATTCTGTAAGAATGGTAGAAATGAAAATGGATTGATGTTAATCAGTTAATGAGCAAACCTGCATTTTGCCAATATTAAAATCTGCATTTTGCCATAAATAATTTGCAAAAGCACAGTGAGATAAATGAGTTAATTGTTCACTACTCCTGCACTCAGTGTTGCAATATTCATCTGGCAGATAAACAAGTTCTCTTAATAACAGGTGGATGAAAAACTCTCCCCAACAAAGCAAATAACCCAAGAAGAATTCTATGCTACAATGTGCTGTTAGTTCCTCAGCCTGTCAGAGAATTAGAGTATTTTTTGCAACTTTTAAAAGTCACTGAACACCTTAACATAGCTGGAATCGGTCAGCAGTTGGGTTCATCTATTATATTAAACCTGACTCAAATGTCAATCTATATGTAAGCTTAACAGTGGTAGAATCACAGTTACTCCTCATGAGACTCCAAATGCTTTTAGGATAGAAGTTTTGAGATACATCAAGGAAAAAAAAATTCAAACAAAAACTGTGGAAAAATCTTTATTATTTAAAACTAGGATATATTATAAGGAAAAAAAAGAACAAACAAAACTCTTCTGGTTATTATGGAAGAGTCTTTTGTTTGGAAGTCAGGGTTCTTCAAATCTGAAGGAATGGCATTTCAGTGTAAAGGGAGATCATTATTACATATTTATTGTTTCTGGCAGTAATGGCAGTAGTGTGAGTAGGAGTACTGGTAGTATTGTAGCAGCAGCAGCAGTAGTATATTCTTACACAGCATGCAGTCCTGGGGAGAAGCAGCTGCCAAATTCCCCATCATCTTGAACCATCAGACAAGTACTGTTCAGTTCCTCTGTACAGGGGAGCCGAAAATACAGGGCGTGTGTTGGTTGGCAAGCAGGAGCTTGGGTGAATATTCTCATGGGCTTTCTCGTAGACCTCAGAAGTCTACAGAGTTATACTGTGCTCTGCATATGGCAATGGTGGTGCCATCATCTGGTATAATTAGAGGTGAGATCTGATACTCTCATGTGGGGCACTGGAGGATGAGAACCTAAACAATGGGTTTACACAAGTCTGGTAAAGAGCCTGCATAGGCAGTGTTTGGAGAGTGAAATAGGTGCATCAATGAGACACGAAACAAACACAAAATTGTGTGAAGAAAATCAAGCTGGTGTGACCAGAGCCTGAAAGTCTGTAGATGTATCCTGTCTGGCGAATGCCTGGTCCAAAACAGAGTCTGTGGGAACAGTGGCTGCTTTGCTTGCTTATCGAAGACTCCATAGATAACAGGTCTGGTAACTGACTTTTGTTGGAATCCTGTAGCTTCAAGTTGCTTTTTCAGTAGGACTTCCATAGTTATTGAAGTGACTTGAGTAGTTTAGAGAATACATTTTAAATTTTTCTGAAAGTTGGGAACAGGCAAACTTGAGGCCATAACCTATGGACATTTCTGCTGAAATCTGAAATAAAAATGCAACACACTCTTCCCATCTGACATCTGCACAGAAGTTCAGGACATGATCTGTAAATTTGTATTGATGTCTTTTCCTTGGTTTTAGCTGGGGGATGGAATTAAAATTTAATATGATCTTGATGAATGGGAGAAACAGTCTGGAAAATATAGGTACAATTCCATACAGATATGTGCAGAGTTCCAGCTTTAGCAACAGACAAGGTTTGTAGGTCTTTGATGCGTGTAACTTAATTTGGCAGTTTTCCTCAGTTTTAGATAGCGTATTAAATATATCTTTGTTCATTACTGACAAGGGGACATATATTTTAAGAAAAGATGTTTAGAGATGGTTTGGGGCCATCAGTTCTTTCCACACCAATTGTCTCATATTTACATAGGCTAAAACACATCCCTAAATCTTAATTCATATATTTTTTAATTTTTTTTCTTATGTATGGTCAAGATGTCTTACTTTAAATGCACTTAAGTTTTATAAGAAGTTGTCTTTAAATGAACCTAAGTCTGTTAAGAAGTTGCCATCTGGTAAGAACAAAGACATACAATGGCATTCACTTATATCAAAAGTATGCTTGAGAAACGACCATATGAAGGACCTATTTTTTTTTTTTTTTCTATTTCTATGCTTCTCTACTTTATAGCTCATTTCTGCTGCTTTTTCTCAGTTCTTCAATGTTGTACACCTCATTCACTGAAGATCTGCATTTCTTCCTGTCTTACCATGCATGAATTCATGTATTAACATCTGGCAAATTCTGCCAGATGTCACTGAAATAGTTTCTTAGCTTCAGTGCTGGAGATACTATATCAGCTTCAGATACGCAGAGTGCTGTGATGTTCTGTCCTGCTGCTTCTGTATTCTTCACGCGCAGGATGCTCTGTAGAGGAGCTGCCAAAGGAAGGGAAATGCCAGGGGTACAAATGTACTTGCTGCATCACACAGAACAAACAACCCCATGTTCCCTCTCCTTTTTGTCTTGTGAAACAGCTAGGAAGAAGATCAAGAATTGTGTAACAGACCTTTCAACATGTGGAACTTAAAGTATTAAATAGAGTGGGTTCTTATTGTGATACGAGTAGTGAAACATGGAAGCCTCTTGAATCAGTTAATTTCTAAATTGTTACAAAAAATCCACAGTAGGAGGCTATGCTTCTACCTGTTCGGAGAGAGATCATCTTTTCTGCACCTCCTCCTGTTCCTTTCACCTCTGACAGCAGCCCCCCGTGTTCTAACTCTGCTCATAACTTGACATCCTTACCTTTCACTGTACCTATTCTCTAGTTCTTTCTTTCCTTCTCAACACCTTTTCTTTCACACACAGTGCCATTTCACTTTGGCCTTGTAATTAGCCAGATGATTATCTGTGAGATTTTATATTCTGTACATAAAATTAATATCAGGAAATTAACTTGCTGCTTACACAGCTCCACTGCCCTGCAACAGCCTGCTGAATTAGTCACTTGGAATATTACCAGAAACATTGATTGCTGCGCTATTCCTAAATGAAATACAAATTTATGTACTTTATCTTCTCATGACGATAGTAGTCTTAAATTATGCTTTTGAGCATATTTTATTTTATCTTAGCTTATTTTGGATAAATGGTTTTCCCATATAAATAACATCATTGTTCCTCCAGCCAGCCTCGCCGCAGGGTAGAGTTGTAAATATTAGAAGATATGGCATCACTGAAATCAGAGGTTTTGCTGCAGTAGTGATCAGGTAGTGATCTCCCAATTGAGGATATTCTGACAATACATTTTCATGCTTACCACTCAGGAATATGGTTATTCAGTTCATTAATCATTTGATAAAAGTTATGTGCAATGTGCAGAGGTAGCCTATTCCATGTGTAATAGACTACAAAATGTTACCTCTTTGCTGTTGACAGAGGATCCAGGTTAACATTTGACATGAAAATACCAAAGGAAGTGGCTGATCTTTAAATCAAAAGACACAGAAAATTTTTGGCAACAGAAGGCTGCTTTTGGATGATCATGTACTAGAGTTAAAACAGGGACTTACTTACTTAAGAATTCACAGATAGCCAAATAAGCAAATAAATATGACAGATGTCATGTTGAAATCAACTTCAGGCACTTGACTTAGATTTTACAAAATATGAGATGGAGGGAAAAAAGCAAAGTCATTGTGAAAGGCTTTCACGTGTTTTGGTGAACAGAGGGAAATCAAGAGCAAGCATTATACCAACAGAAAGTAGAGTTAACATAGAGGGTTAACCCTAGGAGCTGCTGCACATTTTACACAGCAGCAGTTCTGCAGGAATTCAAGCAAACAAAAGTGACATTACTGCTTTTGTGGTAAGTTTTCACATCCTGCAGATTTTTCTCAAGAAATTGAAATAACATCACTGCTGTTTAGAAAGCTGTGTGATCTTTGGTACAGTATAGTATAATAAAACATGTAGTCTAGCCTCTCTGCAAATCTGATAAGAAAAAAAAAAGACAACAATGGATACTGTGATGTATGCAGCATGGTGTCAGAAATGACATAAAATATATACAACCTTAGACTTGGCAACCTCCATTTCAGTATTCTTGGCAGATATGGAAGGCAGACAATATGCTCCCTGCTTGTATTTTTTCAGGCTCCTTGATTTGTGTATATTTAATCGCACACTATCAGAAGGTTATCGAACCTAATGTTGTACTTATTTTTCTCTTGCCTTTGGAGTGATGAATTGGGGATGGAGGAATGGGAAAACAAATGAATTGGTCCTTCTGCAATCTGAAAGAATATTGTCTACTATCCATTTGTATCCTGTGAGGAGAAAACATTCTCTCACCAAACAGAATCTGATCTCCACAGTCTATTGAGCAGATGGATCCATCAAACAGTTTTTCTTTATTTATTGGGAAAGATGCTAAATATTTCTGATTTAAGTCTGTACTCTAAATCTATATGCTGATTCTGATATGCCTAGAATAGGTGTTGTCCATGCAATACATTAGCACAAAACAGACAACATAGCTTGTCAATCACACTGATATGCATGTTAATCACTACTTTCCTAGATTCCTTGTCATCCACAAGAAATGCCTTGATGGCATTGGAACCAGCGGCATCAACACCAGTACAACATCCAACTCAACATGCTGTCAAAACCCCTTCTCATCTTCCTGCAGCTCTTGCTCCAAACACTCCTTCCCCTTCCCCCCACACAACAAGATCCTGATGTGAGATCACAGGACAAGACCAGGCATCTGCGCATCAGGTCAAGAGGAGATGTAGGAGAGGCATCAGGTATGAACAACCCTCCTGCGATAAACCCCCCTTTTTATAATTGACATTTTTGTGTGCCACGTTCATCACAGATGGATTAACTGCCACGACTGAGCAGACTCAAAACCTACCTGAACTGTGCCTGTGAGCTGGTTGGCTCCACCAGGAAAACGACTCCAGGCTACAGATCTTGCACTTCATTTCTCCGAGTGGAAGCCAAATGCAACAGTTAATGTGATGGTACTGAGGGGGTGTCCCTGTCCCACTGGCATGGAGATGAATGGAGACCGTATTGCTACTAGAGACTAATGTGTCACAGTGGGGCACAAGGCGTAGTTGCCTTCTGCTCTACCTCATGCTTGCTTTAAATGCCTTCATAATCATCTGCTCCGCAGGACTTTCTCACTTCTGTTGACTGCTACATTTCCTCGCCTTCTTTCTTTCTCCAAAATAAGCCTTCAAGTCCATCTGTAGACTGGTTGAAAGAACATCAGTTTCATCCTCTGGAAAAAAAAAATCCAGGAGTTGCCATTTGAATATTTTTCCGTATTTAATCAGATACAGTAATGCAACAGCATTAACTCTGTGAAACATAATTTAATAATAACTTACATTCTGTAGGGGGTTTGATCCAGCTGTCTGAAAACACTTTAAAATATTAATACATTAAATTTAACACTGTCCCTCTTGTGAAGTAGGTAGGTATTATAGCCTTAATTTTACAGATGGGAAAGCACGGGTGTAAAGAATTTAAATGCCTTGCTCAAGGTCAAACGAGATTCCTGCTAGAACTAAGAAAACGGGAAGAGGAAGGAACAACGTGCTTCTATTAGCACTGCAGCAATCTGTCCTGCTGCTAGCTTTTAATGGAACAAAATATGTGCATCATTGAAATCTACATACATTAACAATTTATTTATCTTCATAGGTGTAACAAGACAGTAGTGTAAATGACTTCATAATCAACAACATACTTAGAAATTGAGAGAGTGCATCAGAGTGAGGAGTAGGCCAAAACCGACATTTTGATCAGCAAGTTCTTGTTTTTTAAGTTTTGCACCCTAATCATCTATAGAATTAATATTTTTTTTTGTTTCTTTCATAAAATTGTTGGTTTTGAGAAATAAAGGCACTAAATAAGTAAATGTGCAACCATTGCAGTGGCTGACACAGGTTAATACGAGTCTGGACTGCTGTTTCTGGAGCTGAACACAAAACCCGTTCCTTGGAATTCCTGCAGTGGTGTTAAAAGAAAAAAGAACCATAGGGAGGTAGAAAGTTGAGATTAAAACCTGATAATGGAAAGCTGTCCTGACTTTGGGGGTTTGCCCTAAGAAAGAATGTCTGGAGCGCCGTTAGGGGCTGCTTTGCAAGAGCAGGGACCTCTGAGACGTGCCTGTGTAGGTCTGGAAGTGTTAGAATAGAGGATGCACAAATCAATTTTTAGTTCAGAGCTTTCCAGGTTAAGTTTCTGATAAAGCATACCAGTCAAGGAAGAGCCATGCCATGGTTCTTACAATTTGAAAGAGCCTAAAGAAGGGTTTGACCATGGTATTCAGAAGTAGTGCTGATGGGTGCGTGTAGAGATGTTACTTGTAGGTTACAGAAGAAGGCTGATAACAGCAGCATCAGAGGAAGTGGGCTGAGAAGTGATCTGCCAAAGTTCCTAAGTCACAGCAGAGGCAGGTTGTCATACAGCAGGAAGGCAGTACATGGGCAAAAAAATGGTGATGCCAGTCTCAGGATAGTAGATAATAAAAGAACCTTGTTTCTCTGTTGTCTATTTCTAATCTTACAGTATCCCTTAGCTCTGCCTCTTGCAGTGCATTAGGATGGTACCTTTCCAACTATGGCCACTTGGGCAGATACAAATATGGCTTTCCAGCCACTTTACTCTGTAAGCCTAAGCACTTTTCTTCAGAAGAGCAGGTCAAGTCTTCATGCAAAGCAGGTCTTAAACAAAGTTTATTTAAAAGTAATGAGGGCTGAAAATAAAAAGCAAAGTATTTTAGTGAGTTTTAGGTTTATGTGTGAGAAAGTTATGGTAAAAAAATGGCTTATATGATCCACAGAGCTGAAGTCAGTTTTCGATTTCTTTAGTGCTATATTCTCCTCAATGCATAGGATAGAGTGTGCATGTGTAATCTAACTTCTAGTCTCCCTGGAGCCAAACAAGTGATATTCTCCTAAAGAGATTTTCTTGGTGGCTCTGGAAAATCACTTTCTTCTCTTCAGCTGTCCCATCTCGTTACATGGATGCATATATCCTAGAAGCGCTTGGAAATTTCTGATTTTCCTGCCTCCTTTTCCTGTAATCAGTTGCCGCCAGCCACTTCCATAAGAGCATATTGGCTTGTTGTCAATTTTCCCAACTTAATCTATGTAAATACATATAAATACCTTTATCTCTACTCTCTTTCCTTTCCACTTAGTTTCTTCTGAGAGTCTCTGCACCTATTCCGATTTGTGTTGCATGCAGCTCTGTTCCCAAGTTTTGAATAGATACAAAGGCTTATCCTGTACATCTCTGCTGCTATCTGATATTTGCAAACTCCGTATGTCTTTGAAGCAGTGACTCTTGCATTCATTTGTCCCTGTAGAGAGGTTTCAGATCTCTTTAGGAAACATGAGCAAAACCCTTTGTCAAACAAAAAAGTCCTGCCAGATTGATTTTCGCTTGTTCTCTGTGGAGAAGAGGACCATAACAACATAATACTCCAATAGAAGATACAGTCTGACTGCATACACAGCAGTCACAGCAATCACAGTTCTTGCTTCCCAGCTGGGAGTAATGAACTCCCACCTCCTCAAGCCAAAAGGCAAAGGCTGTGTTTCTGTCCAAAAAAGTCCAAGCAGTGCGCTAGCAGAGGTGGAGGAGCTGGAGACGAGTAATGAGCCCAAGTTAGGACCTCAGTTAAGATTCTAGTTATTGTTCACCCTTTTTTCTGTGCATTTTTTCATACCTATTCCCATTTGTTAGTCTATCATATGGTGCTCCACCAATGTCATTTGTCCACAGTCACGTGGACATCTCACTGTTCCTAGTCATGTAAAAACACCTCAGGCTAGGTCCAACTTCCCTGAATCTTCCTTCCTTCTCAGCCCCAAACCCCTGGCAGAGCAGGAGAAATGGGAGGCCTTCCTTCTCTCTTCATGTAGCTAATCAATACTCTGTCCCAAACTAACCTTATTCCAGGAGTTGCTTTGTATTGCTGCTTCTGAACAGTACTTCACAGTGTCTTGGACTTAGGGTAGCATGTGTCCTTGTGGTACTATTGACGAATGGATAGTGAGAAACTCTAGTTAAAATGAAGCAAAACAAAAACCTCCTGAAACCAGCAAGAAAGAATAAAGAAGTCACCTGTGCCTTGCCTCTTGCCTCATTGAAAGAGGCAGCTATTTGCTTCCTCCTGGAGGTTTATGCTTAATGTAGACAGATGTGTGACTGATTTGTATGCTGTGCTAGTTGATGATGGAGGAACTGAAGCTCCACGCCCAAGGTAGTATTTTTGTGTGTGTGAAACAGCAAATTTTTGTTTGTGTGAAAGGTTTTTATAATCTGATCTGCATAGATTGGCTTAATTTGTATCAATTTTTATAAAACGGTTTCTGCAACAAAGGAGATTTCCTCAGCAAGTAGCTTTACGTCCTACATCTGCATAGAAATGGCTTTTATCTTGGAAAGTTATGGAAAATATCTGAATGAAAATCCAGAGGGTTGCCAGAGAGCTGCTTAGAAGTTCCAAGTGTTTCTTTACCCTTAAGACTAAAGAAATGGGCAGAGACTAGATACAGCAGCCAGAAATTTATGCAGAGGCATTTGCCACGTTGCCCTCATGAACTTTTTTTGTCATTTATAATGCTTACACTTAATGGTGTATTGTCTTCTCACCAATATATTGATCTGTCAGAAGATAATAATAAAATAGTATGGTATGTACACCATATGTAGTGTACTATATTGTAGCATTTATTATAAAATGAAGTTATAGTAATATAAAATAATCATGTCAGAGATGACTTCAGACCTTCAAGCACCTTTAAGGAAGTAGTTTAGAGTATCTTTTTCTTTCTGGATGTATGTGTGAGCTAATACAGAAAGATGGCTCAAAGGTGGTGGTTGTTCTATTTTTAACCAGAACTAGGTTTCCTTTTGCATGCAGTTAGAATTCTGTAGTTTGAAGCATGTATGGTCTATAAAATGTTGTAATTTTAAAGTCAGGTATTACAGAGGCAAAATAGAAATTTATTTATGAGGTGGGGGAATTTCTAATTTCTCAGTCACTCAGGGGTGAGCTCACGATGGAAGGACAAGGGAAGAACATCAGTAATCCATTTGTTACCAGAAAGGATGTATTGTCCAGACCAAAAACTCAGGAAAACAGAAGGCAAGCCTGACAGTACCAGCAGCCTCCAAAAGAATCTACATCATTGTGCCTTCTTACAAGTGAAAATCTTTCCAGGAACACTTCGTTCTGTGGGACAGAACCCTTGCGGACAGTAGGGTTCTCCTTTGCGCTTTCCTTTGTGCAGCTTTCTCCAGGTCTGTTTTGTAGGCTAAACCTGGATCTTCTGACATCAGAAGTATAACCTCTCTGTGTTGCTAGAAGATCAATTACATCAGCAGGTCACAGTGGTAGGCTTTTGCACTAGATCATCTGCCAGCAACGGAAAACTTGTCCATTATCTTTCTATTTTAGGAATGTCCAGGATGTCTTTTTAGAGAATTCATGTTTTGATCTTGATCTGAGAATATTTTCTGAGCAATTCAGTGTGATTCTAAAACTGAAGTCTTTTTAGTCAAGCTCTTTGCCAAAGGGAAACCTTTTCCCCAGTTGCTTTCTGCTCTTTTGGGAGCAATTTCAGTGGAAGCAAGGTGTACCGTGGGCAGAAATTGTCCTTTCCACAGGTTTCTGTTCAGTTGTTGTTTGCTGGCTGCTGGCTGGATTGCAGAGATCTAAGCCCAGACTCGCAGATGATGTGGACCCAGGGCTGGTTTTCAACATTTTTCTCATCCTGCTATTTTGATGTAATGCAACTCTAATTTCAGCAAATGCATAAGAAAGATAAATTCTTTTACAATGTGGAAATTATAATAAAACTTAGACAAAAGGTTTTGGCAGAAGATGGAAGAGTGATTTTGGCAGACATTGTAGCATAATGAGACCTCACAGATTCATTGTCCTGTGCTCTGTTCTCAAGGAACACGTTATCTATCAACAATAACAATTTTTTGTGGGTTTGTTTTTTTTTCTTAAATTGACCAATTAATAATAATTTTATTATATATTACCAGATCCTGGTATAATTTTGTATTTGCACTGGCTTAACAGTCCATGCATGCTTTTGCTTTCAAGATGGATGATTTAAAATACCCAGTTTAGCGGTTTTGCTCAGGCAATAAGAAATGCAAAATGACATGTAATGTTTGACAGTTAAGGGAACACTGTCACAAAATTAAACAGTAATAATTTCAAATGCAATAGGAAATGTGATCCAAAGTATTCTCCTATTGTTGCAGAAAGACTGATGATGCTGGGTAGGAAATCATGCAAAAAGTATTTTTGCATGACAGAATTTGTTCCACATAACAATATTTTACTTTTACCCTGACAAGTTCTTTGAAGATGCCTATTTTAATGGCTGTTGAAAATCTATTGAAGATCTGGAAGATAATCAACATTAACAAACTTGCCTCCTATGTACTTTTGTAGGATTGTCAAATACAATCTTAATTTGCCACAGGCATTGTATGTTTATTAGAAGTGACATTTTCCCATTTTCCTCCAAGCAGATGGCTCATATGTGCAGAGAAAACTAAGTGAGAGAACAAAGACTGTCTGTGGTGCCTTAACACCCCTCAGTACCAATATTTCTGAATTTTTTTCAAGTGAAGATCTGAAACGAAGTCTTCCAATTCTACGTGTGTGGCAAAAGTTAAAGCAACATGAACTGCCTGCATAATTCCTGGGTAGCTAATTTTCAGATTGAGCACCTCATCTGTGTGTGTGTGTGTGTATGTAGACATATACATATACGTATATGTACATATACATACTTACTCTCACATGTTTGACAGTATCTTTTTCCCCAAAACCCATATTTGCTAACCAGAGAATGGGTTAAATCTCTGTTATAGCCTATTTCTGTCTTTTATTATTAAGATCAGATGTAATGTATATTAAGCTTGATCATTTTATCCTGGACATTTGCTTTACAAATTTAATTTAACACAGATAGGCTTTTTTGAGCTACACTACATAAAGTCTTATGCACGCACAAGAGGAATTAGTGAGATTAATGTCTGTGAGCACTCTGCAGGGAATGCAGCACACAGTAATAATTTGGGTCACAATGCCTTATAAAGTCAATGGTAGTAAGAATTTTTAGCATAAATATAAGGTGATGTATCATTCCAAAAAGCAAAGCTTTTTGGACCTTAGACCCAGTAAGTATCACCAGCAGATCATAAAAGTTTAGTTCACACCTCCTTCTAGAAAATCCATTCATCTATCTGGGAAGAGTTTGCCAAAAGTGCATGTAGCCAGATTAGTCTCTTACATGGGTGGCTAAGTGTAAACAAGGGACTTAATGCTAGCCTGTAGGTCATGCATCAGAGATAAGAAGTTCAAATACAAGACCTTAATTTCTTTGCCTCTTTCATAACTAATCTAATACTTTACGCACACCAGGTGCGTGTGTCTAACGGATATTAGGAGTATTGAACATTAGTTTTTTCTTTGGATATCTTCAAACGAATAACAGCAAAATTGATCAAAAAAGTTAATTTCTGGTAAAAACATGACTAGAGCATACACTCTGTGCAGAATCAAGAACTTGCTCATTTAGTTTTCATGAATTCATTTGAAATGCTTTATTTGCTTCGAAAGGATTAATCTTAATAGCTTTAAAAATGGAAGTCTAAAACTAGCAGGAATTGTTGGCTTAGGACCTACAACAGGGAATTAGTGGCTTCCCACTCACCACTAATGAGTGGATTTTTTTTTAAGCTCTGTTTATTTATGAGCACTGCTGAATACAAATTCTTTTTAAACAAGTTATTTTAGGGAACCTGCTCTGCTTGAATTAAAAAAATATTCAACAGCCATATTAACAAAATGCTTCTTGCCCAAATGGCAACATAACTTCGTCTCACATTAAAAAATGCAGCATGCTTAAAGAAAAAATATCTAGATAACTAGATATCTAGATATCTAGGTAACTTCTGAATAGTTATCTCCAAAATGAATCTTTTCTTATCCTCAGGTACTTTTTGGGCAGCCTAAGATACAAGTACATACTACCATGCACTGTCATTCTGTGTTCAATATACTACATAAAACATTCCAGAAAGCTAATGTTTAAGGTTATCAGTAAAGGTATTTGCTGATATTGAAGGCTGCATGCCTTAAGAATATTAGGAAGAAAAAAATATTCAGTTTTTTGGGATAGCGTAAATATTTCCTGTAAAAGCTTCCTTTAATACACGAGTGTTATTCCTTTTACATGTTGTCAAAAAGAAATCTGAACAAAATAAAACCAGACTAATAGTGGGGTGTATTTCAATATACGAGTACAGAAGTAAATGTTTTTGTTGTTTCTTGGCCTTTGGGAGCTGACCAGTAACACTCTTGCTGTAGGTTTTTCTTGCAGATTTCCTATTTTGAATCCACAATGTGTAACAGACAACTAGTTAGGCAGACTTAAGACTTTTTCTTTTTTTATTCTTCCTCAATCTCAGGTTTTATTTTAAAATTTTATTTTTCATCATTGTGATGAAATTTTCTTTTTCCTATAATTTTTCAATCTTCTTGACTTCATGCTTCATGTTTTCTCCATCTTCAATTTCTGCTTTTTTAATTTTCAGTCATGATGTTCTTTTCCACTCTTCATGGATACTCCGAGTGCCTGGGTGAGCTGCAAGTGAACTCGGTTACGCTGAACAGCCCCCAAAGAGCCAGCCTCTTTTCTTGCCCTTTTTGCAGACATGCTTTTTTGTTAGGCTGGGATTCTCAAATAAGGGCTTCCCTGAATCTTTCTTTACATACCTAATAGTCCTGAAAAACAAACTACTTTTCACCTGGAAGCAGAACTACACAACTCTGGCCATCTGCTGCTGCTTAGCAGGGAAGCGGTTCTGGTCCTGGAACAGCGTACCAGAAAGGTCAACTAGTTTCAGTTGCTCAGATTACTCCGTTGACAGGTTGACCTATAGTTGTCATTTTCCTTTGTAACATATTAAAAGTCAGTTACAGTGGGTAATGATTTGCTCCATTATCTGTAAGATGGAGGTGGGATAATTTACTGCATTCGTGTTCTGTACTAGAATTGCCCATCAGATTAATTTGGGGAGAAAAATTACACTGTGGTAAAATGTACCATTAAGTGGATACAGGTACTCCAGTTCGTACATCATGTAAGTGGATATCTCATTCTGTGTTTCTGAAGAGATGTACACTATAAAAATGTTTTCCCATTGGTGTTTTTGCTAAAATATGTATACATCTTCTGCACACACAGAGGAGCTGATTGTTGTTTGTCACTGGCAAAGCTGTATCTTGGGAAGATAAGGCTCCAGATCATTACTGAAGATATATAGCATAATTATATATATAAAACATGTTAGTTATGTATTATATATTTACTATATGAACATTTAAAAAAATAGTGCATAGTACCAGAAAGTATTGAAAGGTGTTGCTGCCTGACAGGTAGACAATATCAAGCTTGTCATTGAAATAATGTTGGTTAAAATTGCAGTATTTGAAAAAATAAATATATAGAAATGTATGGAAAAGGAACCACTTAAACGCAACATGCAATTGTGTGAATATCTGCAAATGTAGCACTGATTTTCTTCCTTGTTTGTCCCTTGGCAGTTTCCAGCTGAACAGCTATGCATCAGACTTCATCATTATGTCTGGCAGCTGCAGTGCAACATGGTTTTAGAACTCTCTGTGATTTCAGCAGTGAAGCACAGCAAGCACTTTACTAGCCAAATAAAAGTAAAAAAGCCCCAAACTTGAATTATTTTCTGTATCTATGGTAATGGTGCGCAATAAGGCTGGAAGCCTTCATTTACATTGCTGTTATTGACAGCTCGCAACAGCTTACCCGGTTCTGAGTTGCCTGATTCATACAGGATCAGCTTCCTCTCCTAGCACTACTTTTTCCTCAGCTTCACCCATGCTTCTTATACAACAGCCAGCTCCCTCAAGATTTCTTTTCTGAATCTCAAATGCCAAGATCCTAGAAAGAGAAAAATAGTACAAAAGTTATAAAAAATTGTCCATCTTGTAGACACAGTTTCTTTCAGATTCCTTTAAATGGTGACCTTGCTGGATGCCCCAAGATGAGTAGATCCTTTCCTTCTCTGCCTCAAAAGTGTATTTTCATGTCTATTAATAACATTCCTTTCAATGTACTATGACGTAAAAACTGGGTAGCCTGGACCCTCAAGTAATTCATAAAGAGGCTAAGTGATCTGGAAAAGCAGCAGCAAGTTCAGGAGGAGTGGAGCAGATGACAGATGCTAGCCAGAGAGGGTTCTGAAATATACTTTCTTCAACCTTTAGTACTGCTGGTATGAAGGTTTTTGTTGTGTGCTTAAACTTTGTTTTGTTTCGGGGGTAGCATGTGGGAAATATATGAGAAAATGATAGACCTATTCCTTGCTTCTCCAGAGACAGTGCATATGCTGCTTATTTTTCTAGCCTTTTTTATCAATAGCATATGTATACTGTCTGGATTTATGCTAGTGGGTTCTTCCATTGTTTTGTCTTAGCTTAAGATCTGAGCAGCATATAGCTGGCAAAGCCATGATGGAGGTAGAGTGAAATATAATTCATGTCTCCCTCCATTTAAAAGGAAGAATGAAAATTAAAGCAGTTGTGGGTAGAAAACAAAAAGGATAACTGGCTTTAAGTGTGTGAGTAGACCTGCTAAATCAGTCTTCAGAGAAAGTACTACCATTGAAAGGTATAAATACATTTTAATTCTTTCTGAATGAACATCAATGTGAGGAGGTGTGTAACTCCAGTTTCAGTTCAGAACGATTTTATTCCATTTTAATTTTAAACAGAGTTATTAAACTTAGATAGCACTCACAATTCAAAATACCTCTTTAGGGTTGGTCAAAGGTAAGGTACATTTATATTTCATGTGTAACTAGTCAGGCTCCGTAGCACCTTTTATGGATTTAAATATTCTCTTGGGTCCCTTCCTACTGAGTGCCATTAGATAAAAGATTCAAACAAAAGCTGAACTGACTTCAGCAAAACAGTTAAACTGGCAGATGTGTACAGAAAATACTAAAAGATCTTTAAAGCAAAAGTACTTCAGTAGACATTTTCACCAGCTTTCTTAACGTATTTGCAAATAGGTATTTGTAGCATACTTAACTTTTAGGTAGAAGTCTGGTTTAAAATCTGATAGTAGTTTAGGTGTATACTTCGTTAGAATCATAGACATGTTGGTTTGAAGGCACCTCAGAAGGTGACATATTCTAACTTCCCGCTCCAAGTAGCTCTCTTGCCTGCGCTCCAGTGGGTCATCACAGCTCAGTTTGCCAAACTTCAACAGCCTCCAGGGTATGGATTCCAGATCCTTGCTAGGCCACCTGCCCCAGCACTGCTCCAGTGAAAATGTTATTCCTGATGTCCAACTAAATCTCCCATGCTGCAGTTTGTAGCTATTGCCCACAGTTGTAACATCTGCCAGGACCGTCACCTTCGTAGCTCCTTTTCAAGTACTTTTATGTTGCCACACAGCCTGCTCTCCAACAAACTAAACAAGCCCAGCTCCCCCAACCTCTCCACATGCTGGACTGTGTGCTCCAGGCTCCTGACCAGCCTGGTAACTGGGCTTTTGATTGAGACCCAAATCTGGATAGCGTATTCCATATACAGTGCCAAATAGAAGAGAGTATCTTCCCTCTTTTAGTCTAATTACATCTAAATACATTACAGGCTAATTGCATCATGTCATAGTGTTTGAGAAATGTTTGAGAAATATGGTAACATATCTTCTAAAATAATGCTGTTCTTAGAAGTTCCACAAAAAAATGGGGTATACTTTTAAGAAGTCTTGCCAGTATAAACAGCACTATGCATAAACAGCACTATGCAGTCTGATATACATGAGCCTTCTTTATCATAATATTAAAAAATTACTTTAAAATGCAAGGCCTATTTTCCTAAAACTTAAGTTGAAATTCACACTTGATTAGGCTGGATAAGGAAGGCAATATGGAAGGTGATTTGTGGGCTAGTTTCATCTTTGCTTTCTGGCTGTGGACTCACAAGATACATGTCTCTTGCAGTGCTGTTTGCAGGGAGGACTGCACAGGAGAGATCTGTGAGGTCTCTGTGAGTGCAGAATGCCTTGTATCGTTTCCAAAAGAGATGTTGCTAGTCTCCACAAAGGTACTGAAGGTGATATGAGGGATTTGCTTTACTGATACTTTTGACATCCATTTTGGGTTGTCTAATTAAATAGTAATATTATTAAAAATTGTTTTTTTAAAGCAGAGATGATTAATTGCTCAAAAAATAGTAATTGCAGAAACCCATCTTAATTCCATACAGTACACATTATAATTTTTAAGGATATTAAGAAAACAGTAGGTGCATCCTATGACAAACTTTGTAAATCATGTGTAAGCTTCTATGTATAAATTGTATTTGAGCAGATTCTCTTCTGTGCTTCTGATCTCTTGATTTTCTTTGTAGTCCTTTGTCCAGTTTGACATTTACCACAGCTCTCATTCTAATAAAAAAGTGGAAACATATTTCCTGTTTTGCCTGCTTTTTCTTCCCATTCAACTTCAAAATATATTGGTTTTCTTTAGAAATGTATTGTGAACAACTAGATCATAACTGGGGTTTAAATGAAACATGACTTGGCATAAAGAGGCAGTGTCAAATCTGTTTCTAATTACACAACAAGTTAGGAATTGGTATCCAAAATGCTTAATTTTTTAATCTTATGATAACAAGCAGGGTCCTAAAAAGAGAACTTTTTCGTATGATATAACTTTAGTAATCAAAAGAGTGTTCCTATCCCAGAGATCTCGTTCTCTTGGTACAAGATGTATGATAACAGGTAAAAAAAAATTCTCATGTTCTTTGTAAACTGTTGCTGGAAAGCATTCTAATGGAAGCATCTAACACTGAGTCTCTTGCCTGCATGACTGCTAGCTTTTTAACAATTTTCAGTTAGGAATAATTTACTGTGAAGTAAAATATCAGTGAGTCAGTAGCTATGAATTTACCTGTGTTTCTGTAAAAGTTGTTGCACTGTTGATTCCATCTGAAGATCGCATGATCTTGTTTTAAAGCTTCTGCTTCCCCCAGGCTACCAGTTTTGTTTGATTTCTTCTTCCCAAGACATTCAGTATCATGTATTAACACTTCCAGTGCTAGTTATAAAAATAAAATAACTTAAATATGTAGTCAAAAAATTGGGTCTATCATGTCTTTCTCTGCTGGAAAAAATAACAGCAGAGATTCTACCTGGGATGTAGCAGTCCCTGTAGCTTTCAGGCTTGTCTTCCCCTTCCCCTGCTCCATAAAGTCATTGCAGCCCAGTTAGATGAATTTGAATACACGAGGCAAACAATTAATATAGAAAAAAAAATCTTCAGATTTAAGGTATTGATGCTTCTGATGCAATAGCAACTACTGGTATTTGAAAGTGTTTTCTTTGTCTGTTTTGGTTTTTGGTTGTTTTGTGCTTTATTTTTTTTTAATAATGCTTTCTCATTTTACTCCTTGAAACCTCCATTTGACAAAAAGCCTTCTGTTTTCTGGTTGACTGTTTTCAGTGTCCACTGAAAGTGCTGATTTCTAACCCTAGTTGCTGGTGAAGACAAGTGACTGAAAAAAGGATGACCGAAAACAGTCTTCAGATAATTTTTCCAGATATTGTTGGAAGAAACAAAATCTTTACAGGAAGCCCTAGATGGGAAGTTCTTTTGAAATAATGGTCAAAGGACCAGTTTCATGGCTCTTTTTGAGATAAGGCACAATACCAATGCTTTTTCCACCTCCTGAAACATCCCAGTAGAGTTTGTAATGCTGTAAGCAATGGTAACAAAGCTTTCTGATTTAAGAGGCTACTCACATCTTTTAGAGAAGACCCTTGTTATAGTAATAGACTCACTGGCTGTGCATTAGCTGACAAGTGTGTTTGCTTCATGCTCTGAAACACTGGCACTGCAACTGTGCAAATGGGTTAGAGTGGGAAAATATATGGAGCCCTTTGCTTAGCTCTCCTTCCACCAGAAACTGGAGCAGAAGAAGACTGAGGTGATAGTGCACCCTGGGCCCCATCCCACCCTAAAGCGACATAGGTTGGGTGGCGATGGATACATCTTACTAAATCTTTTACTGCTCTTTCAGTGCTTCTTCATAGAAAAATGTTTTAATACCACCTAACTTTGGCTGTCTAAAATTTTTCTGTTAACGCAATTGAAAGAGGGAAGGAGGAAAGATTATGCCTAAAAAAAAATTAATTGCAATCTAATAAGATTTCACTGGTTTTTGGAACTCTTAGTATGTTGTTGCCTTCTAGTTGGAAAGGTACCAAAGCCAATCTTCAAGCTACATTTGCCTTGCAAAGTATCCTTGCCACTGCTTAAAAAAGGTTATTGATCTGAGCAGGTCTTTGTGCTCATCCAATGGCTCAGTTCTTATCAAGCTGCTGGTGTGAGGGACGGCTGAACCTAGTTTACCAAGGCAGACATGATTTGGTTTTTGTTGTTGTTTTGGTTTGGGTTTTTTTTTGTGTTATGTTTGTCCCTCTCCTTACCCTCCCCAAATCAAAACAAGTGTTTATTTGTACATGTTTATCTTCTAGGATAATGTGATGTTTATCTTCTAGAAGAGCTAAACACTAGTACACTGCCTGTTGTTTTCCTCCTTATCATTTCAGGATCTTTTTGAAAGCATATGAATATACATGACATGCAAATTAGGGTTTATAAATAAATAAATAGAAGTACTTGCATTACTGCAGATGCGAACGTTGAGGTGAGTTACAATCATTTAAAATAGTTTTAGAATCATCTCTCTTTATCTTGACGAAAATAACTAATTTCTGGAAGCAGTGACTGTCATGCAAGCCACTCAACTATTTTAGATAACTTGTTTTTACTTTGCCATGCTATTCTATTTGCTATATACAAGGTGGCTAATCTGTCCAAATGCAACATGGAAACAATTTTCTTGCTGGTAATACTATTGTTCAGAAGGCCAGTCCTTGTACGACATCTTCATAACTCTGTACGGTGTCTGGATTAAACAGTGATTCCCTTAGCAGCAGAAGCAGACACGAGGTGTATGTTACATGGGAGATGAATTTAACTCGCACGAGCATCTTACTGCTTGAGGTGGAGCTGTGAAACAAAGAAGAAAAAGTAATTGTACAAATAAAAATCTGAACATCAGTTTCAGAGTTAAGAAATGAAATACTGCCAGTATGTGTGAAGGAAGAAGAATGAGTGGGGTAATAATACTCTGATATTAGTACTAGAGACATATCCAGGTCTATGACTTTAATAATGATGAATGTCTGCTGTATAGAAAAACATTTATGACCTCCTACTGTAATGTAGGTTGCCCTTTATAAAGAAAACTGGATACATTAGGCAAAGGCTTGAAGTGATCTGCTTGAAAATGTCATTTGAAGATCACCCCTGCAGAAACACTACGACAGCAGTGTCTTTGGAAGAAGAAATCAAACAAAACTGATAGCCTGGGGGAAACAGAAGCTTTAAAATAAGATCATATGATCTTCAGATGGAATCAACAGTGTAATAACTTTTACAGAAACACAGGTAAATTCATAGCTACTGACTCACTGATATTTTACTTCACAGTAAATTATTCCTAACTGAAAATTGTTAAAAAGCTAGCAGTCATGCAGGCAAGAGACTCAGTGTTAGATGCTTCCATTAGAATGCTTTCCAGCAACAGTTTACAAAGAGCATGAGTATTTTTTTTACCTTCTGGATGCCTTTTGGCAGATACACCTAGCTTTGAAGGACATTTTGCTTTTTTTCCCTGTGCCATAGTGGTGCCAATGACATTAGTTTAGTTGTACAAGACCTCAGGGCAGGTAGATACAAACACAGATGACATTAACTTCTGGCTGGGGAAGTTCGTGTAACCTGACAGCATAATGAACAACAGGTGTCAGGTCTTATTGCAGTTAATGGGCTTCAAGTTTTCCTGTCATGAGCTTGAACATAAATAATGCTCTTTGCAGTGCAGCTTCCACCATGACAAGGCAGAAAAACCTTTCAGGACTGCCAAAAATCTGGGCTTTGGATTTGGTATTTTTTTGTTGTTCCCACCTGCCCCGATGGAGAGGGATGGGTAAGTGGGAGCATATCAGAATAACAGAGCATGCAGAAAGAATTAGTAGGCTGGAGAAAAACACCAACAGAAGGCAAAGGCAGCCTTCCAGTACAGCTCGTGTCACACTGTATATAGACTGCCTTGTTTATAGCAAGTGAAGCTTTGAAGACAAGGAGCAGCTGAAAATGTGATTATAAGCATCAAGCCAGTGGTAGCAAATCAAGTATTACTATGCAGAGATAGGCAGGTTTCTGGGTCTTCCAATATTCTTGCCAACCAGGAACGCAACTAGCGTCTGAAAACAGAGGTGAGGCGTGAAGGGCACAGTAAGATACACATGCAAGAGCAGTTTCTAGCAACAAAGAACAAGTGACAGAGTCAAACATATAGGTGACCAGTTCATCAGTGACCTAGCAAAATGGGTTGAGACAAGGTGACCATGATAAGGCAATAAAATCATTCCAGACAACATACCAAGAGAAGTGCAGCATGCAAGCTATTTAAAAAGTAACAAAGAAAATTGTATGAAGAGCTGAATAAAGTAACTGTAAACCTTGTATTTATAACTGAAAAAAATGTCATTGTATCCAAGTAAAAGCAATGTGAGAAAATATGAATATGTGCTTTATGAAAGTGGTTAACCTAAAAGACAGAAGCCTACTGACATAAAATTGCTGTTCTTCAGTCTGAATTTTATGCAACTGGTATCTACAAAATGCTGTTATATTTAACTATGAATAAAAGGACAATTAATAAAGAGATTGGAAATAGAAGGGGAAAAGTAACACAGCTTCATGTAGTTTTGTAAGCTTCAAATAACTACTTGAACCATAAAGAACTCCTCTGAAAATTTTATTTTCAGCACATTGCCAGAAGTAAGCTTAATTTTACTACTGTATTCCTTATTGTGTGTGGCCGGAGGCATTGGCTAGCCCTTAATGACAGAGATAAGAGATTTAAAGCTGACACATAAATACAGTGAGTAGCAGTGAGGTTATATATAATGGAAGTGCAAGTCATGTTCCTCTATAGCCATAATTCTGAAAGAATAAACACTAAACTGTTGTCCTTAGGGGCCGATTTGAATTGTTCCTATGGCCTGGTTACGAGGAGAGTTTACTTACTAATCAAAGCATGAAAGTATCTTGAAAGCAATCTTGAAATGAAGAACATCACCTGGAATAAAATCATGAGTAAATTGTAAAATGATCTAAAAGCCTCTACAGAGTTTACATCCAACTAATATAATTTTTTTGGTTTTCTGTTGTAGTAAGAGAATGAATGCAACTGAGATAGGCTAGCTTGTCATTGCAATATCTTGAACACAAACTTTTGTTGCTCTCGAATTCCTGAGGCTCACAACTTTTAGGTGGCTCAAGTGCAATTTTTGTGTTGAGGTAAAGCCATACACCTGCAAGCTGGCACAGATCCTGCTGGATCCTAGATGCTGCTGGCAAGTGTCCCACAGGGCTATCCAAGCTCCTTCTCCATGGCTGACCCCAGTCCAGACCACTGTTACTTTCATGGAGTCTTAGAATGGTTTGGAAAAGACCTTAAGGTCATCTGGTTCCAACCTCCCTGCCATGGACAGGGACACAAAACAGGAAGTTGTCCAAAGACAGGAAACAAGAATTACTTCCAAGAGCTTGCATTATGTCTTTGCAACCTGATTCCTCACTGAAAGGAAGGTCAAATGGCAGGTGACCGCCGTGCCAACACCTCTGCAGTGCTGATGCCTATGCAGCAATAAGGGTGGCTGCTCTAAGTACTTCTCCACCCCACAACCAGGGCTGCTTTGGTGGGAAGACACCGGTAGAGCTTTCCCACTTGTCAGGCTCTGTATTAACTGAATACAACCTGAGTTTGTAAATAGTTTCCTGTTTATTAAAAATAAATAAAAAATAGCCCTCCACAAAGCAAACAGTTCTCTTGCCTATCCTCAGTCACAGCTGAGCGGCTGTGAAGAAGCATTTCTGCTAATGCAGTACCAGTCACAGCAGAGGAACACAGCTTTTCACAGGTGGCTCTCATTTTCTGGGTTGCTGACTTGCGACCTCAGTGTTTGATTTGCAGAAGCACTGAGTACTTGCAGCTGCAGCTGAAGTTAATAGTAGCTTGGCTTTGAACATGGAAGAGCACTGTGAAGCAAGTCTTCTGAAAAAGCAGTTTTCAGCACTTTCAGGCTGAGCACCCAAAATTAGTAGTAAGTGTGGGGTGTTTTTTTGTGGTTTTTTATCCTTTCTCTCTGGGCCTCAGTTTTATGTTAAAGGTGATATAATTTGTTCTTGCTATAGGTATATTGTGGAAACAAATTTATTGATGTACATAAAGTATGTACATGTTGTAATAATGAACTTATAAAGAATCATAGAAGAAATTAATTGTCTTCAGTGTGAACTTACATTGAGCTCACCGAAAGAATTGACGGAAGTAGAACACACTAGAGCTGTGTGCTGAATTAAGTAGGACAGGATAAAGAGTAGCTATCGCTTTCCCTTCCCTCTGTCTTTTTCTCAGAACCACATGAAATGGTTTAAATTTATACTAGGAACTGTAAGGTCAGATACAGTCTCTCCATGTTGTATTAACTCACTTGACTTGAATTACTGCTACCTTATTGGGGTGTAAATGAAAAGTAAAAGATCTTGAAGGAATGAAGTCCTTCAGCCCAGTGCAAAGAGATGATATATAATGTCATGGGCCATAATATGGTCTGTAAGTGCACACAGCAT
This sequence comes from Coracopsis vasa, assembly GCA_026283785.1. Taxonomy (NCBI): domain Eukaryota; kingdom Metazoa; phylum Chordata; class Aves; order Psittaciformes; family Psittacidae; genus Coracopsis; species Coracopsis vasa. The sequence goes on along the minus strand of JANHGB010046228.1, from coordinate 20,243 downwards.
ATTATGAGGAATTAGTTCTCATGCAAGGGGCCTGTAATAGTGCCAGGTGAGCATCACATTCTTAGCTTCAGAAATTAGGGGTAGCTTATAAATAGCAGTACTGTAAGTATGTAAAACATGGCATAGTGGTTATCCTTAGCTTCTGTAGCTACTGATGTTTTTGCTTTACTATCAGGACAGTGTAAGGGCAGAGATGCATCAAAGAATTGTTGATGTGGCAGTCTAATAATAAGGTCACCTCCTGAGCTAAGAGGAGAAAGCAGCTGTGTGCCTGAACTGCTGGGTTTCTTTTATTTGTGAAAATGTTAGAGGGGAAAGAGTGACCTGGCAAAGGATAAGGAATCCTTGAAGTTTTGCACTCTCTTTCTTTTGCATAGCTGTGGCTGATGTAAGAAATGCTGTAGCTGATTCTGATTAGTATCCATGTACCTAATTGCAGTCTGTTTATGACTGTTTATGCTTAGGATTTTATGGCAATTTTGCATTGCAATTAGCCTAAAAGTTGGAAGGTGAGTTTTGATAAGTCTGTTTGTATTGATTTTAAGATTTCCTCTGGCTGTTGAAAATTACCATCTTCATTATAGTCAGAAGAATGAGGCAAGTGTCTGTGGTTCAGCCTCTCTGTTTCTTAACCTGTATTAGACTGAAGTGCTGATGAGAGTGGATTTCTGGCAAGAAGCCAGACTGTAAACAGGAAGAGCTGAATTGCAAGCTTACGTCTTGCTCCTTCAGATCTTTGCTAAGGGTCAACTCGGGGCAGAGCAACCACGCTTGGTGCTCATACTATTGCCCAAGTGTCAGACTCCAATGTTAACTTTTACAGGTTTTTGCCCAGTCTCCCTTTTCTGCTTCCATAAGTTTTATTACTGCTGTGATACCAGCCTGCAGATTGATGCAGTGACTTTTTATCTCCATACGTTATTAATACAAAAGTCATTGTGGGTTTAATGCTCCTGCTGAGTGCCGATAAAATATGATGTCTAGAGAATACTTTCTAAAGCTGAACATTTTTTCATGCTATCCACTAAATGATTCAAATATTGAATATCAGCAGGATTTTGCAGTCTGAGAAGTCAAACTCAATATTATCTAGTACATAACAGCTAAAATAAAAAGGTCTGGAAGCACCCACAGATGCAGTTGAGCCAGTTAGGGAAACTATTTCTGACATTGGCAGTATGTCCCTGAAAAGATAATCAGCTCTTTTAATTAGCAGTAAACTGAGTATACTTCAGCAATTTTCTGCAGAGGCCACTGTAAACACTGGATAACAGCTCTGAGTCTTCCTACCACTCAGTGGTTCAAGAAAAGGGTTTTGTTTCCCTGAATTTCAGCTTTGAAACGATTCCAAGTGTCACCCCATGCAGCAGGACAACAATACCTGAAAACTGGGACAGCAGTCACAAGAAAGATTGCATGCTTTCAGTAAAGTGTAAGTGAAGGAGACTCTACTTCAGATGGGAGAATAAATTCTGCCAGCTTTTCTTACTACTTTGCTAAGATACATTCTCTGAAATGAGTCACCATTAATTCATCTGGTTTGACCCAATTCAAATTAGAGGTTCATTTGCCTTGATTGTATCAGAAGCTACACATCCTTGGTAGCTATAATGGCTGTGGAAAGGAAAGTACATGCAGTCATTAAAAAAAATATTGTGTTACACTTACTGCCTTGCTCAGAAATGTGTATACTGTTAAATCAGATTATGGCTTTTTTACATGCTGGCCTTTTAAAATATAAAGTATTCTTGTTGCACCTTTTCTTGTACAATTTCTTTGCATCCTGGCTGCTCTCATTGCTGTTTGTTCTACTTTTTGTTGATGTTTGTCACTGAGAGACTTTCATACTGGCCAAATCTGTCAAGGTTTGAAGGTCAGTCGCTGGTAAACTGAGCTTCGCAGTTCTCACTGATTTCTAGTCTTGGCCTGTGCCCAAAGCACTTACTGGGGTCCTGTAGCATTGCATCAGTGTTTTCCTACATCTGCCTGTAGTGCTGTTGGCTGGCAGCTGGGATTCAGTGAAGAAGGGAGCTTTTGAATACCCTGTCACATCTTCGCAAATCTTAAATGTTTTCCTTCACCTTTTTGTTACTGTTGGGTTCAAAAGCTAATTTGCTCTGGGCTAGAAAGTGTAGATGGTGAAACAAGGTGCGGTACCACACTGCTGCCTTCTCCTTTGGTTGGTGGATCTTAGTTCTGCTATTTGTTGTCTCCTATCCTGATTTGCCTGGGTAATAATTTCTTGAAAGCTGCATGAAATTTGGTTGTGGAGTAGGCAAAAATATGAGATGTTCTGGTTATGCTGGTGATGTAAACTCTGCAAATCCTTGTCAGGCAAACTGGAGAGAAGGGAACTTGAAGGGACTTTGAGAGGCTATGTTTTCCATATATCCATCCAAATATAAATGGATCTATTGTAACTGTCACTTCTCATAAGTGTTTGTCTAACCTATTCTTAAAACCCTTCTATGGCAGAGATTCATGTTCTCTTCTAGTCATATATTCTGGCTTTCAGTATTGGGTACAGGAAATGTTCTACCTTAAATTTTTGATGCAAGCGCATACTTTACTGCCAACCAACATGGAGGAGAAAATGATACCCAAGCTCCTTTAATTTATCACTTACTTGAAGACTCTGGAAGATTACTAATTTTCATTTTCTGTGCAAACTGCTACCACTCCTTTAACCCTTCCTTAAAAACTCTTAGTCTTCTGCTTGGTCCCATTGTCTCCAGAGCTGGCTATCAGCTCAGGAAAGTCTTGGTATCACTTCAGATTTAGCAGCCACAACTAGGTGTGCTGGTGAAGACATTGCTAGTACTACACAAAGCAAAAGGACTGCTCCAGTTGTCTTACGGACAATACTCTTCCTCGTATATGCTTGCATGTGTGCCGGCATGGTGTTTACTTTTTCATTAAGTATACAATACATCATCAGCTGAAAAGAGATCAGCACCTGCACCTTTTATTTTCTTAGCATAGTAATTTATCCTACATCCATAGATTTGAAAGCGTAACATTTGCATTCCTTCTTACTGAATTGAAATAGAGGCCTATGATTTGAATGGGAACCCCTAGAAGGCTTGTCGATGTAAGCTCTTCAGTGGGGAGGACTACTTTTTTTATTTTTTCCTATTTTTCCTGCATAAAACAAAAGTGCTAATTTTCAGTCATTTGGATGTGGGTTGTATTAGGCTTATATTTCTTTTATAACCTATTAAAAATGAAGTGTCAAAAGATGAACTCAAAATACATTTGACTGAAGTCTATAATTCAGATGAGGACTTAGGAAGGCTTTGCTGTCAGATGGTCTCACAGGGAAACAAATGGCATTCATAGACCAATATCTGTACAAGTGCACATGGATTTTTTTTATGTATTTATGGTAATAAGGCAGGGAATAGACTACTTGGTGCTTCCTGAAACTCAGTCATGTCTTTCATAGTGAAAAGACAGCTGTTCATCTGCTGTTTAACACAGTGTATGTATGTTTGATGTATTACTTCAGACCAAAAGTTATCTTTGTTATACACTTGCAGGCTAAATCTTGTGTGATTTTATTTTAATTTTTTTATTCGATTTTGAAACTTGTTAATAAATCTCTGTCTCTGAGTCCATGCATTCTGTCAGTTTTCCAGCTGAGTGGCATTTGGGATATGGTACTCATGAAGTTGTCTGCAAATTCTGACTTTAGGCTGTCAGCACTGAGATCTAAGCAACAAGCACCTTTAGTTCAGACTAAGGTCAGCTATTTGTTGCCAATTTACTGAGTGGCATCTTTAATCTCATCGAGCTGCTACATAAGCAAATAAAGACAGATAATGCAAAAGACCTTGAAGTTTTTTGTGTCTGTGACCTTCTTTAGTGATTTTGCTGGTGATGATTTTGATGTGCTACATGAGGTTCTTGGATCACTTGCAGTTGACATGCAAAACCCCCTAGTATTTCCAGTAAACTCATTACTACTTATGCAGACAAACAATTATTCTCTACATTTGTGTTTATCTTTGCACTAACAATTTTTATTAGCATCTTATAAAGCAATTTATTAGCTACTTCTGTGAAGATCTCTGCAATATCTTCTTCCTTCCTTCTAGATTTCCACACTTCCTAGAAAATATTTCCTACATTTAACTGATTGTGTTGAAACAATGAAACAGACTTCTGCTTATCATCTGTGTCCTTGATACAGTTATCACATATGAGATTACCTGAACCCCCAACCCAGGGCAGAGGAGGCTAAACTAAAATATACAAAACACTTAACTGAGAATAGGGGGAGATTTCTCACGTAATCTTCCTTACTAAAACTGTAGTTTAAAATTCTAAGTAGAAAAATACATATGGATCTGCAAAGGTTTTAGGAAGGCTCATAGTTATCAGCTATGAATCTCATAGCCTTAAGGCGAGAGTCCAACCTTGCTGATAACAGGATTTAAGATGAAGAAGTAGAAGCTCTGGCAATTAATCAACTTGTGTAAAATAATCCAGTAACTTGGACGAAGAGCTAGGATTTAAAATGTTGGACTTGAGTGTGACAATTTAGATCTTAAATCCTGCTATGGTGCAGTGATATACTTGGAAAACAAACTAGCACTGATTCTGAAACAATACTAGCTAATAAATGTGATGGAAAACTGTTTGTGTAGCTACCCAGCATATTGCCCAGAATGAACTATATGTTGAAAACAACAAAGACAAAAAAAAAATGTTTAGGGGCATCTTGCAGATGGTAATTTATGTAAGGCTAAATTAAGCCTATGCATTAGACTATGGGTAGAATGGAGCTGTATACTTCTCCAAAAGATCCTGTAAGAATACATGATTTATTTCCGGTGGTGATTTCCCAGTTTCAGACACAAGTTACTGCCCCTCCAGCCCTCTAGTGTGGGCATGACTTGCTGCGGGATGCGTTAGCGAGCAGGAGCAGTGCTCTCTCCTGCTGTTGAGGTGTACTAGGCAGAGCTGCTCTCTCGCTCTATTCCTTTGTTCAAGCTGAGATCTAGGCTGTGGGTGAAGTCTTGCTCCTTGGTTGCATACCTTCAGGACAGACGTGATCTTGCGAGAAGACTTCAGTATCACTGCATAAAGTCAAGCAGCTGACTTGATACCCTACAAACATAGGAAATACGTCTCCCTCCTGAGAAAGTGGAGTAACTTTTGTAATGAAATAGGGAAATAGGGAATAATGCTTACTTGTTTGTTCTAAAAATCGGAAATCTTACCTTAGTTAAACCTAACACGATGTGCAATCAATGGTATTTATAGATAGAAACGTGATACAAATGGAAATTTAGACAGGAAACATTAAGTGCTGAACAGTCCTTTTTTCTGCCATCCTAATCCCCTGATGAACCTTTTAATTTAACACTTGTTTAATAATTGGATTAAGCAGAGTAAAGAAAACTTTTCCTTAATGGAAATAAATGGAAGCAATGAAGTGAAACATTTAAAATTAGCTCAGACAAAAAGCTTTAAATTACATTCTGGAGAACAGTGGAAAAAAGACAAAACAAACTAACATAGATTTGTCATATGCTTGTTCATATATATATATGAGAAATAAGGCTCCCTTTATTTCTCTGCAAGATCTCTATTTGTGCAATATAAAGCTGTGAATATGCACTGACTGAGGATCAAGGAGGTAATCTCACGAGGTCCTTTAGCCCTGCATTTCTTAACTAGGTTAGATATGTTCCAGAGTATTATTTCTCTGAGTTAAAGTTTTAAATGCGTGTATTAAAAAATTTCTATTGATTATAAAATCAACTGAATAAAAAACTTATTAAAACTCAGTATTCTATCATAAACTAAAATTTAAGAATTATGGGAATTGGAAGGGATTGATGGGGTTTATTTTGTTTTCAATTTGCTTAGATAGCAATGGTGGTTACCTAATTATCTTTGATATCTTGTGAGAGGTAAAAAGCAAATGTCTTTTCAGCGCATGTGACTTTCGCGTAGCATAAAAACGTGATTTCCTTCTAGTAGCTGGCCTATAGACCTAGTGAGTGAGGTTTTGTTTGATCTGATGAAGATCTTGCAAAACTGAATAGGCATAAGCTTTATGGCATTTTAGAGATGTAGCATGGACACCAGCCTGATAAGATCTAACCAGATTCTTAGACTACTTAGAAATGTGTGAGAGAAAAAAAACAGTATATTTTTTTTTTCTTTTCACTTTTGCCTATGAAAGAACAACTTTTCCTTGAGACACAGAAGGAAAAATGCAATATTAGGGCAACTGATAAATAACTACTTTCTTCCCAACCTTGTTTTTATGTAGATTGTAGTAAGGTAGTAAGACTTAGGAAGTTCCTGTCCATTGCAGAATGTCTGCAATTGTCTCAATGCTGCTGGCACCCAAGAGTTTCTGGTCATCATGACATCTTACCTCAGTCAATAGCCAGTGATAAACTACATAAAATTTGCCTGCTAAAATGTTTGTATTGCATGTAGTTTTTATTCACAGTGATGTAAACTGTAAGGTTCAGTGAAAGATGCCTTCCTTGCTGCTGCATAAAGCCAAATAGCCACCAAAGGGGAAGGCAAGAATTTAGAGTTTTCACTGCAGCAAGAAGTTGCTTAGTAACTGGTCCAGCACAGGGGATAATATTTACTGTTAGTAAAGAAATACTTGCATGTATGTTGGAAGGGAAAATCTCTGAGACCAGCCAGATTGTCACCCATGTCAGGCAGGAATAGGAGTGTTGAAGTAAAGGATCAATGTCCTGTGTCGTGGCTCAAAGGAGAGGTAGGTCATAGGAGCTTTCAGATGGCATGAGAAAAGGCTGAACGCGCTGCAATCTGAAATCTGATTCCTGCTCTGAGAGATGGGTAAATCAACAGACAGAAGTTTGTTTGTTTTAAGTGCTTTTGTTTAGTTGGGGTTTTTGTTTGTTTGTTTATTTCTCCAGACCTCTCTCAGTCTCCTTTGTTATTTGGTATTCAGGAGTGGGCTGACTGGGTTCCAACTGTAGCTTTATAATTTCTCCAGATATATAGGAAAAGTTTATATTGCAAATATAAAAAGCAAAAAAACCCAAATCTTTTTCTTCTAAGCAATCTACATTTCTATCAGATGTGTGAGATCCAACTATTGAAACGTAATACATGCTGCTCAGTACCGAGATTTTGGAAAAATCTGACCACTACTGTTCCTTTATCTTCTGATTTCTTTTAATCAAAGTGTTTTTAAGAAAAATCAGTTCTGAGCATGCTCTCTTAGTTAATAATTACATAATTGGAGCATGCTTATCATTATTTAGAGATTTGAGTCCTTTAAAATAAGTTGTTAAGCAACTTTAAAGCCTACATTCTCAAAATCTCAGGAAAGAACTAGACATGTGAATCACTTTGACATTTTTAAAAATATTGCTGCAATCCTCTCTTTCATCTTGTAATTTTAAAGGATTAAAGGCTTGACTGTCCTTTTAAGTCACAAGGCTGCGTTATCGCTGAAAGTGATGGCACTGTGTTTTAAGGAGCATAGAGCTATTTATCCTTAGAAGACTTCAGAAAGCATGCTTGTCAACCAGATAGATGTAAAGATCATCCTGAGAACTGGGATGTCTGAGGAGACACGGGCAGCTCCAGGAGTACTGGTTTGGGGAATTATGTTGTAATTAAAGCACCATTTTTATTTTATTTTATTTTTATTTTTTTTTCAACCAACTGTTGCGAATGTTTTAGATCCTGCTCTTGGGTGTAGTAGCAGGTAAACAGAGAAAATCCAACTCTTTGGGAAGAGTAGAAGGAAGGAGACAGGTTTGAGGCTTGCTTGGTCTGAGGTACCACAATAAGTACTCTCTGATAAAAGGTAAAGGAAGAAGATGTAGGTTGTCTGAAAGCACTCAATTTTGCTATCAGAATAAGGTGACAATAAACATATGTATATCTTGGGTGAAAAATAGCACTCAAATATAATTTGACTTTTTTCTTGCCCAGGGGTGCTTAGCATGTGTACTTAAGTGCTAAAGTACTATCAATGTTTATGTATCTCTCGCTAGTTCCTAATGTTGTATGTGATGGCACTGAAACATTCTTTCGCATCCTCAGCCTTTGCTTTCCCAGAATTAGTTGTGGTGTTGATGGATGTCTTTTGTATTCAAAAGCATCTGTAGTTACAAAATGAGGCAGAGGTCTGTTAAAGAGAAGTATTTATCTATCTGTTTCATTGGCAGTAACTCTTCTCAAGCACCCTGCTGCAAGGCCTTACAGTGCTGCGTATACTGTGTTCTGTAAACATGGTGTTTCCAGGACTTGCTTGTTTAGTGTCCTTGACTTTTACAGTTGGCTGGTTTACCTCTACTTTCTCTAATGATAGCTCTTCAGATAGTCCCTCCTTCAACTGGTCTGTTGTCACCTCCTTTCCTTGACCTCTGTGCTGGTCCTATCCTGCTCTACACCTTACCATGCTTCCAAAACATAGCGTCAGTGTTCCCGAAAACCATTTGTATCTCCACAACCAGCCTTCCAGATAAAGTTTTGACTTACAGTAAGAAATTTGGAGACTAGACATTTAGCTGCCTTGATTTAGCCTGTACCACAAAGAATATTTGTAAAACAAATTGTTTCTCCTCTCACAGTTATAGAGAAGATTTATCAAAGAGAAATTATTATACTTCAAATGGCAGGTAGAATTTCAAATCATAAACTAAATCTCATCATAAATGCTTTGATTTTAAATCTTCATATCACTTCTGCTCCATTGAGGAAGTCGTAAGCTTGTGTGCTGTCTGCTGCATACAATACATAAGGGAGCCTGGAAAAGCTGCGTATTATATTATTATACAACATGCAGCCATTAGATTTCATTAAACTCTGGCTGGTAGATTGGTCTCTAAAAATAAGTCCTTTCTTCCCTATGGACTTTTACAAATTGTGACAGAATGCCTCATGATTTCATCTTTGATAAGATAAATGGAAGGAGATCTTTAAACTTATTAGGAATGGCCTGTATAAAATACATTCACTTTGTAGGTTGGATTAGTGAGGATGGTTGTAATTATAGTATTCTGTCTACAAAAAGGATGAAAATGTCCCTGCTTCCAGCTACTATGCTGGGGAATAAAAAACAAAACCACAACAAACCAAATAATCAAAAATGTTTGATAGATAACATTGCAGAAGGGCCAATCATCTTAAGAACAGCTTTTGTCACTCTGGAGAAAAAGCTATAGCATCTTATGGAGACTCCCACTTTCTTCTTTCTAATCGCTGCCTGCTTAAGACACCGTTTTTAATTGAACATTAAGACCTCTACTCCAAGAGTATACTTGGTTCTGGTTTATCCATTCAGCAAAGAAGCTATGGCATTTAGAAAAATAACCTTAATGTGAGAGGAAAAAGAAAGTATTTCTCTTAATAAAGAGTTGCATGAGAAGTGACCTGATCACAGCCTGGGAGAGAATTGTGTTGGAAACTGTTGTTCAGGGTAGAATTGGCTGTAAACAAGCAGGGAAGAAATTCCTGCTGTCCAAAACACCAGCTGCCTCTTTGGTGATTGTCCTTAAATTACAGGCAGGTCTTGGTTTTGTAGGAAACTCTCAACTTTAATGAAATGCAATGAGAAAATTATTCATACTTTTTTTATAGGAGTCAGAGGATTTATAGGCTGCAGACAGTGTAAGCAGGTAACAGGCATGTAACATTAAACAGTATGTTTCTACCCCCTGAAAGATAAAAACAGAATTACAAGTGATTATTGATATTTAGAAGCATCCTCTGAGTTGTCTGTCTTCTTAATGGAAGTGCTGTTGTGAAGAAATTGGCTTTTTGCAATAATGTAATTTTTTAATAGATGGAAAGATATTATTCATGTAACACTACCACAAATTTGGTTTAATAATTAGGAAAACAGAAACTTCCTAAAAATCTGGTAAGGTTACTTTTTAAGTAACCCAGACCCATAGTTAAAGAATCAAAATATGAGTTGGAATACATTCTGCATAAACCTACACAAACATTCTCCAACCTCTTTGCGTGTGTTTAGACAAACTATGTACTTTTTCCCTATTAGAACAAGGTCAGAACTTCCAGGTAGACTTTTACGAGGTGGGAGAGGAAGGAAGGCACACTTTGTTGTTAATGGTAGGTGGCTTGCTCTGTTGCCCACCAGCTGATGCAGGGATGCAGTGTGGGGCATGCTCTGGGAGCGGTGCAGCCTTCCTGGCTGCTGTGCAGCACCACAGCTGCTATGGTTTGGCTTGCGAGTCTGTGCTGGTGGTGTGAGAAACGAATGAGAAAATGATGCAGATGGCTTTTATCTACAGCAATGAAAACATCTTAAGTTTGTCCACTGTTTCCATGGTGACCATGCCATCATATAGTCTCCCTGAGTAACAGGCAGGAGGAGGAGAACACTCAGTCTTGAAATGTATAAACCAGCATATTCTTATGAGAAATTGTCTTGTTCAAAAAGCAAATAGATAAGGGTGGGTTTTTTTTGGAGAACTGCATCTGTGCTTGTATTTGTATAATCGCACAATGACAGTGGCTCTATTGATGGGACTGTCAGCTCTTCAGAAAGCCATGTATGAGAAGTAAGCCCCTATTGATCAGGTGGAATTATTGAGAGGCTTGTGACACCTGGATAAAAGGCTAATCTGCACATTACATCCTTTCTGCTTTTGGGTGTAGTCCATGCATATTCTGGAACATGATTGTGAATCAGCTTCACTGGAGGCTTTGCTGCATTTTTTGTTGTCAGTGTATATTAAATACCCACCTTTTTCTCATGCTGATAAATTATTCTGTAGTATTGCTTGGTTTCGGTTCTGTGTTTTAAAGAAAACAAGGAAAAAAAAAAAAAAGGTGGTTCCCTTAGTGACATGGTTTAGCAGTGGACTTGGTAGGTTTGGGGTAATGGTTGGACTTGATGATCTTAAAGGTCTTTTCCAACCCAGTTGGTTCTACGAGTCTATTTTTTGCCAACAGGAGTGGATCTGAATGGCAGGGGAGGGCTGCCTGGATGCTGGCTGCTATGGTCTGAGTAGAAGATGCTTCTGCTGGAAGGGCAGGCTGCACATTGAGCTGCCCTCAGGGAAAGGATGCAAGTGGGGAAACTCCAGGAATGCCTGGGAGGGGACCACGGGGAAGCAGTCATGCATGCTTGCAGGGACAGACCAGCACAGGCCAGAACTGGAGGTTTCCACCTTAGGACCTCAAATTGGCTTCAGTCATATCACTACGTGCCTCTGTTGCCTCAATTCCTTCCTTGTTAGTCCTATCTCTTTGTTCCTTTCTCCTTGCAGTTGGATGTGGAAGGGGTAAGGGTTATGGCCAGAACTTATTTAAACAGATTTTCCATCTGTTATTTTTCTTTTTGACTTCAGTTACCCTCTGCCCTGAATTGCACTTGCAGGTGGCAGCTCAGGTGGCCCAGTTGCTGGGCACAAGGCATTCCTATTCAGCTGGGAGCCCAGAAGGACACTCCATGAATATGCAGAAGACTGGTTTTCATTTACATGAAATTGTTATACGTACATAAATATGCAGTGCATATTTATCATCTGCATCTGCAAGACACATCTACTGTATCTAATAGATCCTGTACAGAAGTGGTAAATTTTTGCCTTTGGAAGGCAAACTCCCAGGAAATGTTCCACTTTAGCTTTCTACTAAGCTAAGGCACACAAAGATGTATATGGGAATCCACAGCTCCAGCAACTTAAATGAGTAGTATGGACCCAGTGGCCAGTGTTGACTAGGGCTGAAACAGCGTGAGCTTCTGTTATGCTGAAAATCTTGTTTATGGGCAGAGGATGCATATAAGTGAGCAGATAAGCATATACTTCATGTAAGTAAAGGCAAGCATTTAATCTTAATATAATAGAAATATTATGAGTCTAATTATTTATAGAAAAAGCAAGACTAATAATGCCATCTGTTAAAATTTTTAGGCACAAACCTCTATGGTTTTGGCTCATTCCTGGTGTTATGCTCACCCATCCACTCTTCCTCTGGGTTCTGAGTTTGGCCAATCAGGTTGATCCAGCAGAACCTACTCTTGTTAAGCCCATGCTGAGTTTTCCCAGTAACCTGCTCCTTTGTGCACTCAGAAGTGTGTTCCAAGAGAACTTGCCCCATTATTTTCCCATGTCTGAGTGTTTTTTCACTCGCTTCAGGATTTTTAACCCTGTTTCAGGGTCATGACAGCCAATGCTACCACTGATTATCACATGCCTGCCCGGTTGTTCCCTTGTTACTGAACAGCAGATCCAGCTGTGCATCATAACTGGTTGGCCCATCCTGTACCTGTATCAACAAGTTATCTCTGACATCCCCCAAAAATCTTTTCAGCTATTTGTGTCTTGCCATGTTGCCCTTCCAGCAGATGTTAGGGCAGTTACAGTACCCTATGAGAATGACATTGACAGGGCATTGGCTTTGTAGATTCTTACCTTGTGCTGATTCATAGCAAGGAAACTTCTCAGAAAGCTTCATGGAAACAGTTCGGTCTTGCACCATGATTGTTGCCTTCCCTATATTTCTGGTTTAAGAGATTCCACTGAATCAGTTAAGAGAAAAATTGATCTCACCTTCCACACTGGCAGGTGTGTAAAGCTGTGATTTTACTATTTCCTTGTATTATCATGCCAGTTAGTAGAGTCAGGGTTTTTATGCTAGTAAACTCATTATAGCACAAATAATGGGGAAAGCTCAGGAAGAGCTCAAAGGTACCTTAAATTTCACTGGAGATGTTATGTCATTTATGTTGTCCTCCTCTGAAAGAAAGACCCTGGTATTCAGTAACAAGTGATATAAATGTGGAGAAAGGAGTAGCCATAGTGTACTTCTCACTGAATGTGTATAATCCAATTAGAAATAAGTTATGTGGGGAAAAAAAAGAAATAATAAAGCCTGGTGTCTTGGAGATTTAAGTCTTTTGTCCCTCTGCCTGATCTCTGCATCTATTGTGATAAGTGTAATTTCAGGGTTTTTTTGTGTCCACACTGATTTTGTTCCTGCTTAGCCTTTATAGCATTGCCAGCTACTTTGTCTTCCCTAATACCTTGGGAAGAGGCAGCTGTGGCTAATGGGTTGTTTGTGTGTGGCCAGACAGTACCTGTGTGCTGACTGCGTGGCAGATGACTGAGCTCGTGGTATTGTCTCACCTGACAAGTTAAAGTGCTCTGGTTTGCATCTTCCTGTTACTTGGTCATTAGTTTTCATCCAATTTTAAAATAATCCTTTGGGACTTCACAAAGGTGAAGGGATATGAAGGGAGAATGATGGATAAGAGGAAAGGATGAATTCCTGGAGGTGCAGGCTGAAAACAACCAGTACGTTTAGAAATTCACTCAAGAAACGAAAAAGCAAAGAACAGTAAGTGATGTTTCTTACAGCTTTAGGATTTAGTGTCTGGGGATTAAAAAGCAGCTTTTCCTCACTGTGATTGTTTGCTATTGGTAAGACAACCCTCCCCACATGTAATGCATTCAGCCTAGGGAAGACTCTGTGCTAGCACCTCTGTTAAGGATTGACGGATTGATTCTTAGGGCAGGATTCGGACCTTGCCATTTTGAGGAACAGGATGATCTTTTCTGGATCTCAGTCAGTCAGCACAGAACTGGAATTTGCAAACAATAGCATAGCAATGAACAGTATGGAGGAGGGAAAAATAGCACCGAAAGGAAAATCTGTCACATTGAAATAGTAATAAATTTTAAATTCATCTTAAAGTAAACAGAAGAGTCACAGCAACAGCTCAGGGTAATTCTTGAAAATAATTTAGGAAAAAAATGAATATGGAAATGTGTATTTGTACTGGACAGATTCCAAAGTGTTAACAGAACTGGTATAAATGTGTTTCTAAAAATACACATTTATTAAGAATGTCAGTGGAGCTGCATGAGTTTTCACCAGGGCTGACTTCCTTCATATTTATAAATCTTGCCTGCTTTCATGGTCTCTAATGCAATTTGTAATTCCTTATTTGCATATTTATTTCTTAACCTTAACGTAGCTATAAAATGTATAACCATCTCCATTTTATTATGTATCTCATGCTTGATTTTAAATTAAAGGAAAAGAACCAATTCATTAAGCTATAAGTTATGGCAACTGCAGGAATTCTTTAAATGAATTTTCTAGTGAGTGGAATTATTTCGGTGATTTTAACTGCAGCTATATTTTTATATTATCATGAAACATTTTAAGTTTGGCTGTTTTTGTTGTCGTAGTACACGCAAAGAACCAATAGCAGGTATGTTCTAGGTAATTCTGCATTTAAAATGAAATGTGGGTTTGCTTCTGCAAGAACTGCCATGTCAATACTTCCATGAAGCTGCTTTGTGACAGAGAACTCGTGTATATCCATTTAAAAATCCTTCTGAAATAATCATAAATATTGGCTCACTGCAGGAGGAATGTGCTATATAACGATAGCATGTCTAGTCAGCCAGCCAATCCTGTGATTATAACTGGTATTGTAAATGAGTTTTTTCTAGAAGTAAGATTATTACAGGAAGAGAGAATAAGAGAAATATTTCCTCCTTCAATGAGATTTCACTGCCCATAAGAACACATCTCATGAAAACATTTATGTGAAAACTATAGCATTTATTTCATTTTACACTTACTAATATTGTAACTATGTAATTCATCTATTTGATTTCTATATGGAAAACACCCACTAAAAATTCTCAATATTACTGAAATTTTGTACAGAAGGGAAGGCTGACCAATTTGGATGGTTCTCTTGTTTGTAGTATGTTGTACTTCTTTTGGGGAAGAAACAGAATTGTACTTCATGTATTTGAATCATACAAATCACTTGAGTATACAAATTGCTTTTCCAGATAATGTGTTCTAGTAAGTGCTTTAAGATTAAATGAGTCAGTTTCAGTTTAAAATTTAGCATTTATATAGTAGTTTACTGCTGTGAATATAAAAAAGAATTACAATCCAACATTGTCTTCTTGATCTCAAATTCTTCCCATTTCGTGCCCTCTTCTTGTGTCAGGCATATGAGTCTCTCTGAATGTCTTTGACTTGCAGTTCCAGCTTGATGTTTTTTGCAGTTAGTATTGCTACCATATATAAAAGCGTGACGCTCTTCACATACTGGGCCAGGTCTGATTTGCTTGGGGTATCTGTGTATTCTGAAACATAGGTCATTCCAAAATATCTTTTGGAGTATATAAATTATTCTGAAATACATACTACAAAAGCTATTTCAGAATGATTGTTTAAAAACAAATTTTGCACCTTCAGGAGAAAACAAAACCCCAACCCACTTTCACACTCTCTTGTGTTCCTTCATGCTTAGGGAAACCCTAAGCTGAGGAATGTGTCTGAATATGTGCTGATGAAGGCAAACAAAATGTGATTGCTGGCAAAATGTACTATTTCCTTCTGCAGAGTGGATCTGTTAACAATACTGTTACTCAAGGAACAAGTATAACTGATATATAAAGCTGCTACCCCCATAATAGAGAAACAAGAAAACTAGAACAAGAGGCAGATGGAGACAGAAAGGGGCAAGCGATATTGGGTGTGTTATGTGCGGAACCAGACTTGCTGATTTCAAATGCTGAGCGTAGGATCTGGGAAAGGAGTGTGACTTAGACATGCAAGCCTTACTTTTCTAAAAATCATTTTATTCTTTTAGTTTCTGACATTTTGGACACTTTTAGGGATTGTGAGGCATTTTTTTCATTACATACAGCATCCTAGTCTACTGATCAGTGTCCTCATATATATCAGTTTGGAGATCCAGAGGTAACAAAGACTCTAATACTTCTGAAGATTTGGATTTAAAACTTTAAAAATATTAAGCGGCTAATTTCTCATTTTCACTATGTGGAAGCCCTTAGGTTCATTTCTCATTTCAGCAATTTTTAAGATTGCAACAGCTTCTTCTTCGTTATGAATGTGTAGTCTCATATTAACTGACAATGAGTGACCTGGGTGTTTTTCATGTCTACAGTGTTTCCAGTTGTTATAATAAATGACAGTAGTCGAGAATGCTGCATCAGATCTCTAACTTACTGCCAGAACAAAATGACTCTTAACAGTGTGCCAGCATGAGGAAGAAGGTTGTAATTTAGAGACCAAAAAGAGAATTTGGAGGTGTTAATTATCTCATCCCTTTGTACATTTGTCAATTTTTAACTGGCCACTATAGTTTTACATACAAAAGAACTCTTTCCGTTTTCCATTTTGCTACCTAATGTCAATTAGTTGGCGTGGCTGTGGTCTTTTGTTGCAGTGTAACCTTAGAACTGCTTTTTGCGAGCAAATTGAAGACCTTTTTTTCTTTTTTTTTCCCAGTTTTGTAAATCAAGATGTTTTAATCTAAATGAATAATGAGATGATCTTAATCTTATTGAGAAGATGGGGAAAAAATTACAACCTCAACTACAATAAAGCTGTTTAATTGTGTTATCTTGTATAGTAACACAGTACAAGGTGAAAATAAAAGATGACAATTAAATGATTTTTTTCTTTAAAAAAATCTGATCATTACTATTTTAAGTGAAAAGCATTCTTTTTGTGACAATAATGGGAGACAACTCTCTTTCTGAAGCAATTCTGTGCGATCCAACTTCAGATATAGCCCTTAATCTGTTGCTTCAGTACCTAGGTCTCTGGCTATTCTCACTTTTCATTGGAGGTATATTAATCTAGAGTTATGGGACAGATTTATGCTGTAGTGTCAGAAGTGCATCTTTACATTTTTTTAGAGTGTCAAAATGATGTAAAAATCAAAAGTGCGTTCCTGCCCCAACACTTTCAAAACAAACCTGAAATGTCCTGTAGTCTGTACATAAAAGACAGTTGATGCTCTTGTGAGGGGAATGAAGAGAGAAGTTTGGGCCACTTTTAAGTGAAATAACTCATGTTAGTATGCATTACTAGTAAGCTCATAATCACTTCTGTTGGGGAAATGAGAACAGGCATGAAGGTACGGTAGTGGAGGAGTGAGAACTGGGGATTGCAGTAGGGCAGTAAACGCAAGATTCAGGGATATGAATGTGGTTACCTTCAGGTCAACACATAGAGGTCAGTGCATCTATTCAGTACTTAAACAAGATCAGAGCTATTCTGTTAACAGAAAGAACAGAGTTCATCAGTTCTGCTCTCTTAAATCTATTTGATGTTATAATTTGACTTCAGCAGTCTCTTAGCATTAAGCTACTTAGCTTCATTATGTGTGCCTGGCAGCTCCAGAAACAGGTGCTGGAGCTTTATGTTTGAAAGCCATGTGGCAATGCTGAGGCATCACCCGGCTGGGAGAGGGGCTGGTTGGGTAGGGGTGCCAACCCAGCCTTAGGGGAAGGGGCAAGGAGGCAAGGAAGCATTATCTTAACCTCTGTTTTGCTTAGTAGATCAAAAATACAACTGCAGCAAATGTGTTTGAGACAACAACCCTTACAGTAGGTAATTCTGTGCCTAAGAGTTTTCCAGTGAAAAATGTTCTGAATTTCTCAGGTCAGAAACTGCTCTGGGAAGGACTCTACTGTGGAACACACACAGTCTTAGACACTGTGGTATTTCTGTCCTTAATTTTAAGGATTAAGGGGTAGATGTCTAAGCCTGTTCAAAAGATTAATGTAGAATTAATATATGGCATGTATAACATTAACCAGTACAACTCTAGGTTTAATTTCGTAAAATACTGACCATCGATTTAGCGCATTGTAATACTGCATCCTCATTTTCTACAGCATTCATCATAAGCTTAATGCATTAAATTTATAAGATTAAATAACAAATAGTGCGAGTTTTTCTCTAGATAGGTTTATAGTTTGTTTGGTTTTTTGTGATTCGTTTTTGTTTTTTAATGGCAGTGAATGACCAAATTTTCTTTGAAGAAATTTCTCACAAGGGCACAAGTGCAGTGCAAATAGCCATGTTGGTAACTTACCACACAAATACGGCTAAAAAGACAAATTTATTGTGGAAGTTTTGAGAGGGATAGTTTTTTGCTTACTTATTAGTAACGCCAGCGTGGTATGCAGTCCTGTGCCATGAGGCGGTTATATTTCTGCCATTGCACAATTCTATTGCTTTCTGGAGAGACAAAAGTCTCTACTGCAGTAGCGATGTGTGTATAATACTGCCATGGAAGCAGTTGGTTGCATTTTTTTAAACATTTTTAATGGGTACCACTCTATCTTATATATACTGCAGTTTTAATGTAAAGTATCACATTGTTTTAATGTAAAGTCTCATTATTTTTAACCTGAAGTTATAATTATAATTGGGGAGGAGAGGAGATTTAAATATTAAATTCTAAAGCTGAGTTAACAGTCAATAAATACATATTTATCTCCTGCGCTACTCAAGAAGTAGAGATTTTTCTAACTAAATCAGGAGAAGTAAATGATACCTTTTTTTAATACCAGGCTATGTTTAAGATGTATTTAATGAGCAGTTGTGATCTAACTGTAAAATAGGCTGAGAAATACTGACTTCAAGGAATATGGCAGAGAGAAAGCTATTAGTGCCAGCTACGAAGCATGATTTTTTCACTGAATAATTAAAGGTGTTTAAGATGACTAAAGGGGAGACTAAACTCTTGATGTGAGCTTACTTCATTGGCACATGAAAGAATTGATAGTGGTTGAAGATTGGCCACTACAGGCCTAATTCCAGTGAATTCCTTTTACACTGATACTTTGCTTATGTGCTTTGCATGAGCAGCAGCACCTGTGTTTTAGAACATATGCTGCCCATGAGTTTTGTATGGCACAGTGCTGTGGTTTTGATTTACAGCTTTTCTCCAGTAGAAGAAAACTAAGGGGTAAGTAAAGATGTTAGAAAAACAAAAAAACCCCACCCCAATTGAAGTGCCTGACCAAAACACAGATGAAATAATCCCATATTCTGCTGCTGTGTAAATAAACTTTTTCTGTGATTGCCCCATGGGTGCTATGCAACAGCACATGAGAAACCAAGTGAGTAAAGTTGACTTGCATAATGACAGAACTAAGACAGTGCTCTTGAAGAAATTATTCATTCAAGATGTCATCTCTGTTTAGTATTAGGCAAAAGAGTATAAAAATGAGTTGTTGTTGGGGAAGAGTCAGGAGGCATAGTTCTGCTACAGTTTAAGTCTGAAATTGTGAATTTGGAGCTAATTCCAGAGATGGTGATATTTTTTCATGTTACTGAGATTTGTTAAATGTGATCTGATATGCATGGAAATCATCATAGTGAATTCTCTGGAGGTGTTTAAATGTTTTACAGAGGGTATAGTTGTTAGGATGTGTAAGAATTTCTAGATTTCACATCAAGATACGTGAGGAAATGTAACCTCATTTGTAGAGTTTGCAGTTATCTGCGTGTATTTATGTTACCATAAAATATTCTATATAGCAGCCACTGAAACTATGTAACTGCTAGGAAATCAAACAAGTTGAAGTGTGGCCAATTTTAATTTTTACAGAGGAAGAGATCTACCTACCACCAAATGTTAACATTCCTATGATATAATGTTGGAATAAGCAGAAAGGAGTAGGTCAAATGCATGCCATATTATATACATTTTATTATGCAAGTTTTAATTTCCAGTTTAGAGGTATTCCCCCCAAAAATAAAGTGTGTCCTCAGGCAACAGAAACAGTGGAGAAAAAGTGCTGCAACCTCTATGAACTGTTGTCTTTTCCCACTTTCAAATAAGTTAGCTTTTAAAATATAAACCAAGTGTAGGCAATTATTTTCTCAGTAAATACTGAGGTACACCTTACAATTTTGAACTTTGGTCTGGTTTATTCCAGTGTCATTCAGATAGCAGTGCTTCTAAACACCCTTTAAGTGTTCCCATTGCTTAATGAGTGTGTAAGTTTTCCAGATACTTCAGCTGCTAGTGCAGCTAAGGCTTGTGAGTGTGATTGAATTAGGATAACGTTTGAGGTTGCACAGAACTTACTTTCTGACCTGTGCTACAAGCTGACCCTGGAAAGGACTATTATTCTAGAGATTAAATCTCTTGGATTTTACAAACACACTGTCTAAATAAGCGCAGTTATTTTACAAAGGCTATTAAAGCCATGACGTTGTTTATTTTCATTATTTAGCACTGCAGTTTCTAGTTTAGCTTCATACACATGCATCAAACTGAAAATCCTACTGGCTGTTCTAACTCTATTTCATCCTGCTTGCAGGATGTTTTGCACCTCTTTTTACTATGGCTTCTTGCTGCTAGCAAAAAGCTGTAGGTCTGTCTAGGTTTCAGGCCATGTAGCAGTTTCTTAAAGTGATGACTGTTTCTTTGTTTGGTGTTTGTCTTT
>JANHGB010046222.1:0-34818 GCA_026283785.1 Coracopsis vasa | reverse complement strand
CTCTGCAAAGATTTTCTGCCAGAATTTATTAGCCATGACAGTCTTGTAAGGCACATTCATCTCTTCAGGTCCAGGATAACGGAGTCTATAAGGAACAGCCTTTACTGTGATGGTGCTGGCAATCACCCAGGATGACAAAATGCCAAGGTTGAGTCTCTGATTTTGAACTCAGGGCAGAGCCTGGAGTATAGAAATGTTCAGTAATTAGGGCAAGTGCCAGAAGAAGAGTGCATTTGTTTATGACTACCTTGGGTTTTCTGGCTTTACTGTTTTTCATGATACATTCCTGTGGCCAAAATGTGAGGAAAAACCCCTACTTCTTCATCTCTTCAGTACCTTCTTGAAGTAAGTATTTCTAGAGCAGTAATGACAGTTAATTGGAATCTTTTGTCCTTGCAATGCTCATATTTTGCAGTTTTCCCTATATTATTCCAACATCTCTTCCCTGCCTCATTTCTGAAATTTGCTTTAAAATAATCTAAAATAAAGAAATGGCTGTGTGAAAGGCATTCATTCCATGTGGGGACTGTGCTGCTTCGAACACCGTCAGAAGAAAATAGGAGGTCTTCTTGTAGAATAGTTTATTTGTTTCTTTCTTTGTTTGTTTTTCAGCCACCTTGTCTCATTCTTGGCAAATTGAGTCACTGAAGACTCCTGAATTCCACCTGCATGGGTGACAGCAATGCAGTTTAAAGGAAGGTACCACTACAAATAACAGGCCTATTTTTTCTGCATGGGATAGGATTCCTCTCTAGAGGTGACTGTGCCTGGGATTGCAGGGTCGACATTAACTGTGGGAGATAACGAAACTTTATTGTTCTCCTTACCATTTGTTTGTCTCATGCTTTCTGGGAGTGTGTGTCTGCTATTCCCCAGCCTCTTTGGCTTCTCCCACAGGTTCATGCTTTGGGCTCCTCCCTGTCCTCTGATAGGTGATCGGTCATGGATAGAGGTGGAGATTGGTCTCCTCCTTCACACCTGCTCCATTTGTCCCTGTTTTAGCAAGGTATGGCTGAAAAGGCACAGGCAGGTTTTCAAGGCCAACATCTTAAACAAATGGCTAACAGCAAACAATGCAAAATCTCTGAGACTCCACAATAAAGATCAAAAGAGATAATTGCCTCCTGATCCTAGGGAAGAGTTCAGGACATATCTTCCCTCTGGAGCCTACTTTACCTTAAAGGAAACACTTTCATCTACTCTCTTTTGTGGGGAAGGGGAAAACCCAGAGATGTGATCTGACTACCTTGAGATCAGCACTGGTACTACAGGGTCTGCATCTTCCATAATCCTAACCAGACCTTCATCCATTTTCCATAGCCAGACTGGGTAAAGCAAGAACAGAATGGTGTCTTTTGTATTGTGCGAACTCTGACATTCATTTTTCAAAATTACCAAGGAGTGTTGTGCAACAGACTTTTTTATATGCCTCATTATACTTTTTTGGCTAGAGTATTGGAGCCTGCCATACGGCTCAATATAAAAATCTTTATGGGTATCTGCTGTCTCTCATAATGCATAAAGATATGTTAATTAACACTAATTAAATCAATCTAAAACATATATGAAACGTTGCCATCCAAATTAGATAATTAAAGCATGTTGGCCAAGTCCTTAGGTTTTGGCTAAACGCTCACTGTTCAAAGTTGATGCCTCATGAAAGCACCAGTAACGCTCTCCTACTCTGTATGTGCTTATGCTGTGCAGACATTCCTCATGCTGGTGAGTTTTCTTATTTGTTGAAGGTACAGGAGCAGGTATGTAAGTGAATGTTGTCATTTTAAGCACAGCTGGAAAAGCTAGTTGCAACACAATAGCATTTCTTGCGGATGCTCTAAAAGGGTGTTTCTCAAGTGTCCTTCTGAAATCAGTGGCCAATTTGGATTCACAGGCAAAATACGGGCTATGCTGTAGCACACTGAGTTAGAAAGTAGGAAACAGAAGGTGAATTTGCTTACGTGACTGTATCTGGAAGGTTGTTCAGAATACTGAGAAAGCACAGAGTATTGTCACAATCTCTACTCAAGGAATTTAACTTATTACCATTTAACATAAGCCATTAATTACTGATTCAGACATTGAGAAAAGATGGGAAGAAATTTCAGCAAACACTTAGGGAAACAGTTTTCCTCGCCTTACCTGGGATAAACTTCAGTCCAAAACCTCTCCTCCCTTCCTTCACGTCCCTTGTCTCCATGTGCTACAGCAAGTCTCCACTGACTCCTTTGGGCAGCTAACAAGCAGCACAGGAGGTTGAGTCAGTGTGTAATGGTTTCTTTCTGCTAAAACTTGCTTCTTGCTCTTTGCCTCTATTGCTCCTTGCTTCTCTCTGCTCTTGCCTGGGATCCTCCATGAGCCACAGTTCCTTTGGGGTTGCCCTTGCTCTGCCAGGACTTATTTGCAAGCTGTCACACATTGGGGCTGTCACTATCACAGAGTGTGTTGCACATGGGCTGCAGTCCCTGAGGCTTGTTTCTATCCTGGTGTGGGTCACCCACAGCTGCAGACCCTCTTTGGTGTCCTGACTGTAGTGTGAGTTGCCCACAGCTACAGTCTCTTTGGACAGTCACTGCTCCAGCATGGATTGCCCATAGCCACAGTCTCTCCAGGGTGTCCCTGCCCTGGTGTGGGTCACCCATGGGCTGCAGTCCCTCAGAGGGAAATTTCTGGAATGCATTTCCAGCTGTGTCCCCAGCATCATCTTTCATGTGCCCTCTCGCCTTTCATTTCTCCAAATCTGTCTCTTTACTTTCTCTTCATGGGTTTTCTTTGGTGTGTCCTCCTGTGCCTCCTGCCCCCAGTGCTTTCCAACATTTCTTTAGTATGTCTGAGCAGAGAAGTCACATGCTCCTCTGTTTCATGATTGTTTCATAGTTGAAAGATTGGGGTATGGGTTGTTTTCATGTTTCAGAGCTGTTTGGACATGGCTACGATCAGCTCAGGGCAGTTCATGGCCTCCTCCCACTCAGGTCACCCCTGCAGTTCTGTCCTACCCAAACGGTGCCAGCTATATCCAGCACAAGTATTCCCAGTAGGGCATGAAGACTGTCCTAGCTTACCCTGCAGGTGCCTATAAAACACAGAAAGCTTTACACAGCTCTGTTATCCAGAAAGAACTAGTCAATGCAGCACTTAAAAAAAAAAGGGGGAAAAAAAAGTTGTGGGTTTTTTTTTTTTTTTCTAAAATATTTCTCCAGCCTGTGTATTTTCTTTCAGATTACTTATTTATTTTAAGGAACCAAAGTGTTTGCTGACAGAGGCATAAGACCTTTTATAGGCTAAAATAACAGCAATCTATCTCCTGCTGTAACTCTCTGGCAGCTACTAAATCAATGACAATAAAACATCAGTGGTTAACATTGTACAGTATATTCTGAAAAAAAAAAAAAGCTATTGGGGTGCTTTTATGATTCTATAGTTACGCACAAAAGGGAACTTGGTCTAAACCAGGGCATTTGGCATCTGCATTATGTAGAAAAACACAGTGTCTCAATCCAACAGTGTTAGAGCCAGACCTATAAATAAGTCTAGGTGCCGAAGGGCAAAATTTCTGACTTTAGCACTAACTTCCTGTTTGACCTTAAGAAATCACTTTAATCTTCGATGAAAGCAGGGCTGCTGGTATTTTCCCATTAGTAAAATGAGAATAGCGTTATGTTTTGATCAGTTATTTGAGGGTCCCTGATGGAAGGCACCAAGCAAGTATTGATTATAGCACTTGGGTTATAAATGTTGGCTGGAGCAGAATTCAGTTCATAGTTTTCCCACAGGAAAATGAGAGTGAGCATTGTGAGAGAACTTGCACATGATGTAAAGTAACTTGGTTTTCTAGTTTGATTGATATAGGCTTACAAATAAACCCTTGTTTGGAATGAAGTGATACAGCATTTGCTTAGCTGTTTTTTTGCTATCAAAGTTACTTAGTAGTAAATTTTAATTTTGTGATGTTCCTTAAAATAATGGGAAGTAGTAGTAAAATATTACGTCTATTTGGAACACATTTTAAACAGAGGATTACTTATTGTTTGAGAGAGAATTATGCATACATTTTCCAAAGCAAGACTATTTAAACACAACATAGAATTTTGCCAACAGTGGAAGAAGAAGCAATTAAAAAGTCTCCGAATTAAAAATCAACAAAGTTGCTTATTTAGAAGAGGGAGCTGTAACATTGGCTACAGAATTTGTTTATGTTCAGAAAACACATTGATGGTGTGGTGCAGAGTGATGTACAGTAAGCAGTGTGATTGCAGGAGCAAGTTCACTCACTAAGTTTAGGGTTCATTTGCTGTAATCAGTTTATACAATGTAAATGACATAGGCGTCAACTGAAGGATAGTTGTAGAGTATAAAGGGCCTTCAGAGGTCATCTAGTCCATTACTCTAAGGAAGAGCAAGTAGACTTACATGATTTCTGACACGTTTCCCTAACATATTGCTACACCCTCAGTGATGGAGAGACAGCCTCAGCAGTAAATCTACTTCACTGCTTCACTATGCTTTCCAATAAAATATTTTTCCTAATGTTTAATCTTTCTTCCTGCAAATTAAACCTTCTCTCCTAGCTATTATTTCCATGAAGAACAGATTATTCCCTTCCCCTTTGTGATAGCTTTCTCTTTATTTGAAGATAGCTACCCTGTGCACTTTACTTTCAGCTGAATATCCAAGTTCTTTCAGTGTTTCCTTCCCCTCTGGACTCTCTTCTTTTAGTTCACACTTTCTGGGAGCGCAGTGTCCCTGCCCAGCTGTGTTCTTGACCCTGCTGAGCAGAATCAATTCATGTCTCAGAAACCTTATTTCTGTTTCTGTATCTCAGTATGACACTTGCCATTTTCACAACAATGTGACGCTGCTGACTCATGCTCAGTTTGTCATTGACTGTAACACCTACATCCTTCTTTGCGGAGCTGTTACCTAACCTGTTTCTCCCCATCCTGTATTTGCACAGTCTGTTGAGTGTAGGATATTGTAATTGCATCTGGTGAACTTTATTTTTTCTCCCTATTTTGCTAGTTTGCAAATATAATTTTCCTTCTATTCACATATGCCTCTAGTTTCTCCTAGCCTTATTCCATGGTCATAGCTATTAATGAAAATGCTGAACAGGAGTGAATCTTGGATATACATATGTAGACAGTTCCTTTAGACTGGGTTTTACAACTTGATTGTGTAAATGTTATGTCAGACCATATAGAAAATCTTATTATAGTCACAACAGAGGACATCTTCTGCCTCTATATTCAAAAGACCTCTTATCCTTTTATGGATAGAAATTAAACTGATTTGAAGTAAAAACCTTTTGGAAGCTTGCGAGTATGTTTATTTGTTCCAGAATGTTTATAGGGGTGGCAGTTACAAAGACCAAGTCTTTTTCTGCCACCTCATCCATCCTTCCCCTGTCTTGAGAGAGTGCTTTTGAGGTTGCTTCTGACAGTTCTATAGAAATCCTAGAATGAAGTTCATCATGCCAAGCCAATTACTGCCTTCTTTGTTTCATAAGAGAAGGATTCTTGGTTCTCTCTTTTATTATGTCATTTATAGTAACAGGGTAGTTTTACAGGGTACACTTTTCTAGGAAAGACTTGAAGCAAAAAGGGCATTAACCATCGTGGTCTTCTCAGCATCATCTGTCAGTCACTTTCCCTGACTGCTAAATAGCAGAGTAACACTTTCCTTGTTTATAGTGAACAGAGATTTTCTCAGTGTCTTACTATTAATGTATTTAAGAAGTGATTCTTGTTACCTTCTATGTCTCCTGCTCATTGCTTTCTCCTTTATTCTTATGTGCTTACGTTATTCTTTTATATTTGTCCTTGGCAATCTGATTTTGTTTCCATCTATTGTGTTCCTCCATCTTATGTATAACATCAATAAGCAGCTCATAAAATAAATATCTTAATTGGTCTATTATGCATACTAGCAATAATACAGCTTCAGATCTTGATAGTATTTGCCTAAATTTCTGCCATGCAGTAAGTGTCAATTACTGAGATCCTTTATGATTCATCATTTTTGGAGATTTGACAAGGTGAATGTTCAGGACTCACTTTTAACTCTTCATAGTCCCTCTCACTGCAGAATAATATGGCTATCCAAAATGCAACTACCTATCTGAAAGTTCCTTGTTATGTTTAGTAGTAGGGCCAGCTATGGTGTAGTTCAGTTTTAGATCTGTATTTGAACTATCAAGATTCAGTGTGGTAAGACGATCTGCAATGGTATTATGCTAATGATGATCATCTGCAACTCCCACTGAGGTGAGCATAGCGGCTTACATCTAGTGCTGTAATTCAGCATCTCATTGCATATGAAAATGAAAGAGATTAATGCATTTGTACTTAACATATTTTTGCATCAGTGAAGTGAAGGTGCGGTGACAAGACAACTCTCTAAACCCAATTAGCTAAAGTGAATCCCAAAGCTCTAGTCCTATCTTGTTTGAGAAATGTCACTTAACATTGTAACATGTGTTACCAGGAAACGTACTGTTTGATCATGTCAAGAGCCTTCAAAGACCCAATGCGCAGATAACCTGGAGATACTCTGCCAGAAGACATGCAAAGGGAAATGTAAGGCAAGTTAAGAGAATGCATTTGTAGAGTTTTAAATTAATGTAACTCATCAAAATCATGTAAGAAAAATTCCTTTAAAAATGAAAATAAAAAGAATATGACCTTAGATGACTAATTTCATTAGTTTGACTAATGTTTGTTCAGGATTTTGAAGGTTTAAAGCACCATATGAGACTAAGTATTCTTTTAGACTGCTGCAGGGTTGGATAAATGATCTCACATTTCTCACCTGCCTACACTCTATGTTTCCACCCCCTCTGTTCACAATCTGGGTTTTGCTACTCTCCCTGGCCTAATGTCTCAGTATGTTCTGACTCCTCCCTCTTAGTGCCAAGACGTACT
This sequence comes from Coracopsis vasa, assembly GCA_026283785.1. Classification (NCBI taxonomy): domain Eukaryota; kingdom Metazoa; phylum Chordata; class Aves; order Psittaciformes; family Psittacidae; genus Coracopsis; species Coracopsis vasa. The sequence continues at coordinate 27,901 of JANHGB010046222.1, read as the reverse complement.
GAGAAATGGGCTCGAAATAAAGGCAGAGGCAGATTCATGTTTACTTTGTACACATAGTCAGACATTATGTAATTTTGATGGATCCTTATATATACACAAAAAGGCACTTTTGTGGGGAAATGGAAATATATATTGATTTTTAAGCTCAGTGTACGTGATATTGAGCTGGAACTTGGATATTGTCTTGGAAGGTGGTTAGTGCCCAAAGCAAAGACTGAAACAGTTCTTTGTACAGACAGGGAGGTTTGTAGTAGGGGTTTCCTGGTGTTCCTGCGCATTATTGTTAAATGAGCAGGAGTATGCTGCTTGATACGTCTTAGTAAGTCCTCATTCTCACAGGGAAAAAAACTCTTGCAAGTCCCCATAATTTGGCTAACTACTCAGGCCTAACATTGAATCCTTGGAGACATCATGAAGAGGCCTTCATTCTGCAGCAAACAGATTGGCACTGCAGTGATGATAATTGTAATTATCATGAGCATAATAAATAAATGGCAATGCATTTTTCTAGCTTTAGGAGCTTGAGTAATCTGGCAAACAGCTTGCTGCACTCTATCACACAATAATGATATTCACTGCCAGCCCAGGAAGTTTACCTAGGGGCTGTGACTCATATTTGTTTTGAAAGGCACAGCATTAAAGGCCTGTGAATTATGTCTGTTGTGAAGAACACTGCATTTAAGTAATTACAAATGCAAAACTAAAACAAATCCACAAGGCAAAAAAATGCTAATTGGTCACAGTTCCACACACTTTAAGTCTTTATTTTTCCTTACAAAAGATGTTGCCATTGGAGTGGATTTCGTGGGACGATTTAATTTCTGTTGCATTGGTACTGCACATCTACTGGCACACGTGTGTGACCTTGTGCTCTTACTAGAGCAGATGGGTGTCTGTCACCCTCTTCACTGCCCTTTCTGTTGGAACATGGTGGAGAATGGAAGTGCTCATGGAACCCAGGGAAAGGTGGGACACTGGATGAAAAGGTCCTGGTCAACACAGGGAGCAAATCTTTCAGATATATTATCTTGCCATCCATTAAAAAACCTGTTTGAGAGTTCTCAGGATTCATAATGGATCATGCTTGAGGTTGATCTGCTTGAGGGTAGTAAGGGTCTACAGAGGGACCTGAACAGGCTGAATTGATGAGCTGAGACCAATTGTATGAGTTTCAGCAAGGCTCTGTGCTGGGTCCTGCACTTGGGTCACAACAGCCCCATGCAACGCTACAGGCCTGGGGAGGAGTGGCTGGAAAGCTGCCTGGCAGAAAAGCGCCTGAGGGTGTTGACCAACAGCCGGCTGAACGTGAGCCAACAGCATGTCCAGGAAGCCAAGAAAGCCAACAGGATCCTGGCTTATATCAGAAATAGCACAGCCAGCAGGGGCAGGGAAATGCAGGGAAGTGATTGTCCCCCTGTACCTGGCACTGGTGAGGCTGCACTTACTTAGAAACTGTCTTCAGTTTTGGAACCCTCACTCCAAGACAGACATTGAGGTGTTGTAGCATGTCCAAAGAAGGGCAACGAAGCTGGTGAAGGGTCTAAAACACAGTCTTGTAAGGAGTGGCTGAGGGAACTGGGGTTGTTTAGACTGGAGAAAAGGAGGATCAAGAAAGAAATTATCACTCTCCACAACTACCTGAAAGGAGATTGTGACAACTTGGGAGTCAGTCTTTTCTCCTAAGTAACAAGAGATGAGAGAAAATGGCCTCAAGTTGCACCAGAGGAGGTTTAAGTTGTATATTAGGAAAAAATTATTCACAGAAAGGGTTCTCAAACATTGGAATAGGCTGCCCAGGGAACTGGTTGAGTTACCATTTCTGGAGCTGTTTAAAAGATGTGTAGATGTAGTGCTCAGGGACACGGTTTAGTGGTGGACTTGGCAGTGCTAGGTTAATGGTTGGACTCAGTGATCTCAAAGGTCTATTCCATGCTAAAATATTCTATGATTCTATGCAAAAGCAGGGCTGGAGGACTAGTCCAGGGGCTTGGCTGGAGGACTAGTCCAGGGGCTTGGCTGGAGTGTTTCTCCAGGTGCAGAGTGTTGCTCCAGACGCAGAGTCCTGCCTTAGACTCCTGTTCCCCTGGCTTTTGCTCAGATAATAGCTAAGTGGTGGATTGCAGACCAGGTGAGCCACTGGGGCTGTGTGACACAGGAAAGAGACTTCATAGAATCATCTTTGCTTTGTAAAAGGGTGAAATACACTCCCCTGTTTAGCTGCAGGGGAGTAAAGGGGAAAAGCCAGCATTGCATGTCTCTATTAAATACATAATGCTCATACATAACAAAGTATCCTTAGAAGCATTTTTGTGGAGTCAGTATAAAGCCATTTCCTACCAACAAAGTGCTTCTGTTATGGAGATAGTTTTTGTCATCAGAACCCCAGACCACTTCCTACCGTGTACCCTCACCTCCATCCCTGCTTCCCTCCAGAAGCCTTTATTTCCAAGAAATACAACTATGCCAGTTTGATTGTGACAACTTCTGGGTTTGGTTACAGCCAAAAGCCAATTTTCATTGCCTCCTCCCCAGTGTGTTTGCAGCAGCAGCAACCATCCTACACCCTGGCATGAGGGACTTCCTCCAAAATCACATAAATTTGTTCTGTAAGAGAAGTTTCATTTGCCAGGTCTGATGACAGCTCATCAGCCGCAGTGGGGTAGGTTTCTGAAGTACAGACCTTTCACTGCTGCAGGCAGTCCACCACAGATCTGCCAGGCTTACCCGCTCAGCATAAAGGGTGTTATGTACCAAATTCTGTAATTCTGAAAATATGCAGCCTTTTATCTGTGAAGTCCTAATACTTTAAAATTAACAATAAGAGGGAAAGTTAAGGGGCTAGAGCATCTTTCATAAGAGGAGAGGCTGAGAGTGCTGGGATTGGAGAGTTCAGCCAAAAGAAGAGCAGGTTTTGGGGGGTAATCTTATAAATCAATAAATACCTGATGGGATGAGATGCAGAAGATGGAGCCAGGATTTACTTGATGGGAGGAGCTGCAGAAGATGGAGCCAGGATTTTCTTGGTGGTGTCCAGTGACAGGACAATAGGCAATGGGCACAAATAAAAACACATGAAATTCCATCTGAACACAATAAAACACTTTTTCCTGTAAGGGTAGTCAAACACTGGCACAGGTTGCCCAGAGAGGCTGTGGAGTCTTCTTGGAGGTATTAAAAGAACTGATTGGACACTGTCCTGTGCAATCTTGCCTTGGTGACCCTGCTTGCACAGGGAGGTTGGACTAGGTGATCTCAAAAGGCCCCTTCAAATCTAAACAATTCTGTGATTTTTGTGAAAATAGGAATAATTACCTAAAATCTTCTGGAGTGACTCATACTTCTAAGAGTGGTTTCTTGAGTGACACAAGCCAACGTAAGTCCAGGCTGCTTACAGTCCTGTTCCACTTCCTGGTACTGGGTATATGTTTATAGCAGTCTTTAAAGGCTGTGACAATTAGCACTGATTCTAAGGCTTTTCAGCCTTTTAGGATCATTGTGACTTATTTTTACTATAGCACCACAGTTGCTCTGACTCTGGGAGCTAATCACTGAGTGAGCCTTAATCTGAGGAATGCTGAGGCTTTGCCCTGACCTGCTAAAAATCTGCCATGGAAGGTAAGCTAAGTTCTGGGGGTATAGTGGGGAGAAGATGTTATTATCTAAGAAATTACAGATGTTTATGTTTTTCTTTAAAGAGATACATTATTATAGAAATAATAAATAATTAATAAGAAATAAGAAATAATAAACAGTTTCTCCTGTTGTTTCTCTCACCTCACCTGTAGGCAACTTTATCAGCTGCTAGAAAAAAAAGGTCACCTTTGTGGTCAGAGGACTTCCAGTGCCAGTGTTCTGCTTTTTTCATTCTGTAACAAGTACATGTGGAGCCCTTAAAATAAGGTGCAGAATCTGAAAACGTATTCATATCACAGATGACTAGTTAGTCAAATATTATGAATGGTGTCTTAAGAGGAATTCTTTAGAGTAGACTCTGATACCCAAGAGAAAAAAATACAGTTTTGAGTCTTTATTTATTTTTTTTCATTTCAAAATTACTCCTTGTAACATGTAGTATATAGGCCACTGAGAAATTTAATTTCACTTTTGCTTCTGATCCTGCAAACAATTGGGCAGGTGCTTAGCAGCTTTGCTAAATGAGGGACAGAGCAAAGAATAAATTGCAGCTCCAGTCATTTCTTGTGTGCTGAACTGCAGGTTTCAGTGGTGTGCTCCCTTGGAGATGTGGTGGGTGAGCTGTCATGGCAGCGTGATGCCTGATGCATGAGCTCGCTCCAGCAGCTTTCCCTCCCTGATCTGTGCTCCTCTACTTCATACCATGCCATCCAGTGTGCCTGGGGTTCAAGTGGGGAGGCTATTAGGGACATGACTCTGCAGACAAACTGGGAGATTTATTTTTTATCAGCAAACCCTGTTACCTCTGCCAGCTTTCTAGTTTCTCACCCAAGTGTTGTTTAGAGTTACTGGCAACCTTTGCTATTGCCAAGCTTTTAGTCAAGATGAGTCAAGCTAAAATAGGCATCGAAGAGTAATGCATAAAACTTGGGAAAACAAATTAAAAATCTTTCACATGTGCCTTCTAGCTTCTGAGTTATTCACAGCACATTTGTTCAGTACTTCTCTGCAAACTTTGAGGACAGAAATTGTTTTGAAAAAACAAGTTAAGGTAGTTATATCGTTGCTTGCCTCCAGGACTTGAGATGTGATGGAAAACACCAAGGCTGACCAGGACAAGCTGAAAACTGATGATGATACTGGGTGCCCCAAAAATCAGTTGTAGCTATACATAGTAGCTCTGGCATTGTCAACAGCCTTCTAACAAGAAGAGCAGCCCATGGCCATGGCACAGCAGCACCATTTTAACTGCGTGACCTCTTCTTCTCCTGTGTCTTCTCCATAATTTCTTGAGGTCTCAGGTGTTTTGTTCCCTTCCTGAATGAAGAAAAAGACTCAGAAATTCACTTTCATTTTTTGTTCTTTCACACATACGACATTATTGTTTTCTACTTCATTTAAAAAAATTAACTTGGTGTCACATCTTCAGTCAGCATTAATTAGATGTCCAGTATTTAGCATGGGTAACCCTTCCATCTGTCAGAGAGGCTGGCATGATTATATAGGAATGTTTTCAGGAGCATGATGTGTTATTGCTGTGTACCTTTCATGTATCATATTCATTACGCATATTGCATTATCTATAGAACATATCCTATTAATTTTTACTATATGCATTTAATAGTACATATTTTGAACATTTTAAAGTTGCACAGGTTAAGTATTGCAGTAACAGTAACCACTGAAATTTCACACAGCAATTATGAATTTTCTCTTGTAACCAAGGAATGCTATGTGCTTAAGTATAGTGAAAGTGAAGTAATGTGTACTAAAAAGCAGTAGTTCAAAAATACATTTGCAGTTTATAGGATGGTAGTTCAATAGTAATCCTTTGCACCATCAATGGAACATGTTTTGATTCACAGTTTCATTATGCCTTTGTCAAAGGCTTGGCTCAGAAGAGTCACGATTGATCCCCATGAAAAACAGGTGATTGGATTTTACTCTCATTATCCTGCCTTTAGATGTATTGAAGTGTGCTTTAAAAATATGATTCTAGCACAGGAGAAGGGAGAAAGGATGAAATTTAAAACAATCTTTAAGCATCAGAAATCAGAAAGAGCAAGGTTAGCCAATATCTGCCTCCGAAGCAGTTGATGCTAGCCAGTGTCAGAGCCAAGAGAATAAAACAGGAGGGCTTTGGATCTCATCAAGAACGGCAGTTCTTTCTTTTAAAAGAATTACCAGACAGGGAAAAAAACCCTCAAACAACTCTAAAGCATTTGGGTAAATAAAACTTAGAGTGGAAATGGTGCAGACCAGAGGAGAGGCCAGAGAAGGAAAGGAAGATTGGTTTGGGGAAGGGATTTAAGGAGAACAACTTGTCATAACCTGCTCATATATATATAAAAAGGGAACAAACTCAAGATGACAGCTGATAAATACGATGCATGCCAGTGGTTTTTGCTTTGTTGGCAAAACAAGAACTGAGACTTTCAATAAACATTCACTGTGTACTTTTAGCAAGGAAGTTGCAAGTACAGGAAGAAGCTAATGATACATTAATTTTTAGAAACTGTACTCGGTTTAAGTCTAGAAACTTTAAGAAACTTTAAATTGGCTCATTTGATATTGACTCCAAGAAGACTCTTGGAAATCATTTTGTCCTGAGTGTGACAAAAATTAAAATACAGTGTAATGGTGTAATTCAACACTATTTCCAGGTAGAATAGTCTCCAACATCATAGTTTTTAATAAAGCAAGAAGTCATTGTTGACATGATTTACTCTCATTTCTGAATGGCTCTGCCTGCACCTCTGATTTAAAAAAAAATAAAAAAAATAAGAAGTTACGACAGTACAAAGGCAGCAGTAAGCTGAGTTAAAATGGTCCTTGCTCATGGGCCATGGGAGTAATGCAGGTAATACGGGCTTTCTCCAGGAATCTGTTCTTGGTTCAGTGCTGCTTAGTATCAGAGCTAATCACAATAAATCCCGGGTGATGACACAGACAAATAAACAGGAAAGAGAACTAGTTACTGGCAACAAACTCACCTTGATCTCTTGAGGAAGTGGGTTCACCTGAATAACATGCATTTTACTAATGTGACATCCAGGGACAAAGAAAGGAGGTCTCACCTGTAAAATGGGGTAGTGCAATTCCAAGGCAGTAGATGTGCAAAGGAGGCAGAGGCAACAGCAGGTAATCAATCAAGCATGAGCTCTAGTGCAGTGGCATAGCTAAATAGCAATGAATAAAGGAGGCAGGGGGCAGTACTTCTGATTATTAGTGACATCACTCCAGGAATGCCACCTGTTCAGGTGTCAACTCTTTAACAAAAGGATGTTGACAAGTTAGAAGCGATGCACCATGTGAGGTCTGAACAATTTGCCTTAGAAAGTTGTAGCTCTCAAATATTAGCCAAGAAAATAATGAAAAAAAAAATAAAAATCACATTTAAAGTATCAAATACGTCAATCTGTCAAAGGCTGCTATGTAAAATGACCTGAAGTTTCAAAGACACAGAATTTCTGCAGCTGCTGTTAGTATAAAAAAGGTTTGCAGGTGCTCCACGCCTCTCAGAACATTTCTATTTATGAGCTTAGACATGAAGCTAGGAACATGACTTTTATTGACTGGTTCTGAAATTCTCATTTGGAGTCAGGGAATATCAACAGCAAGCTGTTTTTCTCACATCTTGAAGCCATGTCTTCCTCCCAGCCCAGAAAGAATCTGTCTCTGTTTTCCAGCTACTGGGAAGGCATCTCCCTAGGCGTGTGGCATCCTGCAAGTCATCCTTGCCTTAGCTGTGTGCGTCTTTAGCCCTGTTAGACAGAAGAACTTCTTTGTTTTCTCAAAAAGCCAAGCATCAGTTCCAGCAGAGCAATCTGCTTCCTGTGCCAGTCTTCCAAGCTAATCTGACCGATGGTATTGCAGACTTTACTTTGCCCAAGCCTGGAGTTTTCATCTAAATATTCCTCATTTTGGGAAAATGATTTTTTAGCTAGGGATCCCAAGTTAACATCATGGAGATATACTTTGTCAGGATATTAAATCATTTTTCTTAATGGCAGGATAACAAATAAATGTGTGTTTTCTCCTCTGTTAGCACTAACCAACTAAGCAAGGAAAAATGTCAAGTTTTTGGCTGTATTTCACACGGAAGTTCAGTACAGCTTTAAAATCATTCCTTCAGATACATTTACCAGTATCTCTTCAAGGAACCGTACACAAATATTGTGGGTACATTGGCATGTTCTCCTGAAATTCTATCACTCCTCTTTGGGGAAAATGCATCACAGAAATATTTCAGGTATCATGCTGCCCATGAATCATGCATAGTGCTCTCACTCCAGTAACATTTTCTTTTGAACAGTGTTTTTTTCCTACAATCTGGGACCCTAAGTGTTTTTTGGACTTCCTGGTAACAGAACATCTGCCCTTAAAATAGAGTACCTGGCAGCAGAAGTAAGCACTGAGCTCTCCCATTCAGCTGGTGCACAAATAAGCAGCGGCACCTTGGGCAGGCAGATGAGGGCAGTGTCAGGGCTGGGACCATGCCTGGGGGTGAAACATATTTTCCTGCTCTACAGAGCAGGGGTTATAAGAAAGACAAGCACCAAAGAAGATAGAGAAGTCTCTTACTCAACAGCTTTTTCAAAAGAGTAGGGTTGTGTCAGGGGTTATCATGCACAAGGGAAATAAACTACATGATGCAGAAGAGGCTGCGGGGTATGCCACGCACTTGGACCTCTGTCACTACAGTGTCACTGATGGCCCCAGCTGGGGCACACTGAGGAAAACCAACAAAACCCAAGGGAGATTGCTAATGACCCACTTGAAGGGAACGAAAAGAATTGCTAATAAAAGAATGAATGTTTAGTAGCAGATCTGTAAAAGGGGAAAAGAAGTCTTAGCAGATCAAAAATAAGACGTGATCCCAGGTTAGATAGTAATTTTTGGAGGGTTTTAATATTTTTCTTCTTAAAATGCTTTTGGAGAGAAAACAGCTTGTTTTCATGCAGTTTTTCATTTCCTTCACTAAGTTACAGGTTTTTCCGACAACTCCAATTAAAGGAAAGTCTTCTCTGCAAAGCTTTCTGTTTTCAACACTGAAAGCTTTCCTTGTTGAGAGAAGAGGGAGGGAGAACATGAGACGAAGAAAAGTCCAACTCCCTTAAAAGTTTTCATGCATCAAACTGTATCCACAACACCCACAAAACAACCATTTATTCTAGGTGATTATAAAGAAAATCCTGTTCTCCTTCCTTACCCTCTCCCAGTTTCCAAAAGCAAACCTGCACCACTATGGGATGAACCATTTGGACAGCATGAATTTGACAAAGCTGTAGAGGGAGCGATACTGCAGAGATGCTCTCCAGGGAAAGTGAGAGCATTGAGGGCAGAGGAAGACTCAACATCAACATCGACTGCTATTGAGGAGAGAGAAATAAAGTTGTCTAGGAAGGAAAGAAACGAGGTGGGGGCTGGAGTGTGGGAGGAGAGAGCAGTGGGGCTTAAACCTGAGGAAGTCAAGAAGAGGATAGGGGTTGTATCCCAATGGGAGTAGATGTTTCATTGAGCTGTAGCTAGTTCTTTTTTAAGAGATGAAGAAATTAAATCCAAATGTTGCTTTGGGTTAGCTGAGCTCCACCGTGAGACAATTTTTCTAATAATTTTGTTTATGAATAAATACTTTTCAGAACTGATGTTTTTTAAATCTCCTTCAAATACAGTGGCTGCTTTCCAACCCCTCCAGGAAATCCTGAATGGATACTTAATGTCTGCCTGGCTGCTAGCAGCCAAGTGACTGTGCTGAACACATTTTTCAGATGAGGAGCTATCACCAGGATACTATCAGGTAAAGGTGAGCAGGCAATCACTGGGAAGACTTGTGAAACTACTGATTCAGCACTGTAATGTTTAGGTAAATGCTACATCAGCCATTTAAAAGAGAAAAGCGAGACACTTCTTATGTGTGACTCACTAATCACTGTCTGTGCTATAAAGCCTGGAGTACAAATTCTTTTTGTCATGAAAATGCTTGCTCCTTTGATCCCCACAACATCATTAAATACTTCTAAAGAGTAAGTAAATCTTTTGGCACATTCTTTGCAAAATAAGCATTTCAGGATTCAGACGCATGTGGGTGTGTTTGTGATGCTGAGGAGATTGATACCGATACAATTTTTAGCAGCGGGTGCAGACTGTGCGTTGCTTTGCTGAAGGAAAGAGAGAGAAGTTTTCTACCTCCTTTTCCAAAACAGTAATGTAGAAAATTGAAATGCACATGGTAGCCATGCAAGATTGTTGCACAGAAGTTGCTTTTACAAATTGAGCCTATTTTGCCTGTCAGTATGATATATATGGATGTAAACCTCTCTACTGATACATGGGATGTACCCATCAGCATGCTTCCCAAAGTCGTTTGAAGAATTTTGTCTTTGTTCTCATAATTCAGGTAAAATGGATGGTCTTTCTGGCGAGCCTGATGCTTTTGGGGGCACTACCAGCTCTTTCCCACAACAAGCCAAGGCTGCAGGCTGGTGGAGCATACACTTCAGACTGTGCTCTGTCTCCTTGGGGACCTAGTGCAGGGTGAAGGCACCTGGAGGCTACTTTGTTTATCAGAGCATGTGCTCATTAGGGGCTGTGGATTACTTTCACAGCTGCTTTAATACCCGACACTGGTATTTTTTTCTGGCCCTGTGCACATCAGCCCAGTGACTGGATCAGCTGCCCTGCTGTCCCTTCGGAGCTCTGGGGTGGGGGGCAGAATAGTTATCCATAAAACATTCACCAAAGGTTCTGTGGTATTTATCTAGTAACTTCACAAGGCTTTAACTGAAATAGGAAGAGCTTATGAGCTTACTGAAAGAATAATGTAAATCTAAACCATTCAAAGAAGCACGACTATTTAGAAGTGTAAGAACAGCATTCTCATGCCACATAGCACTTTGTGTGAAGTAAGTTTATAGCCTTCCAACATGCCATCTGGCAGCAAACAGTATATTGGTTTTCATCCCAGCCTGTGATCTTGCAAGAAAAATTAAATCATATATAATAAAATGCACTTTTAAAAGACAACATTTTCAGTAATGTTCAGGGGAACTAATAGACTTAAAAGTGTTTCCAGTTATCTGTCAGAAAATGTTTTGGTAAACAAGTGTCGGCGCTCAATTGCGATGTGCATATGTGTAAAGGGATTTATGTCACACTCAGACCCACTGTTGTTTGTGCGCATATGCAGCCTTTGAGCGTTCAGAACATTCAAATCTGTGTCTGTGCCTGAGCCACTACAGTGGGAGCAGATTATGGGGTTTGAACTGGTACCCAAAATATGGATGGAATATGTTGTATGTTTGGGAGAAAATGTAGCAAGTCTGCTGTTTTAAGAAGCTAAAGATTGATTACAGTAAAATACCAACTCTGAAAGTCCATGTGCCCAAGGCCCCCTAGAATTTCTTTTTCTTTCCAGTTTTGACACCCTTAAATTTTAGGGAAGATTGATTCATGTCTATATTGGGTAAGGAATCTCTTTGATTTAAAGCATCTTCTTTCTTAGTACTGTGATAATTCAAGGAAAAGGAAGTCAGATGAAAGGAACTAGTAACTAGTTTTTTTAAATTCTCAGCAAATCAGGCAAAAACCTTTTATGTAGTTCGACTACGGATAAGTGTTTATCTCGCGGAAAATGCACATGATGAAATGCGTGCTGATAGCTCTGTTCTTATTAGGTTTAATATGGGGAAATTAGACTGCCTACTGGATGTATAATGAAATGATTAGGTAAAACCTATCCAACTGTATACACTGGGTAGCTGAGATTTGATTAAGTTAAGTGAAAAATAACAATGGTGGCTCAGCTTTATAGGGGGGAGGATGGGTTAAAATAATTCAGGGAGAAATTGCTGTAATTAAAAATATTCTAACTAGTATTCAAAGTCTGTTTGTCTCTTTGTTTGGGTGTATCTTCCAGTTTACATTCATATTCTCTGTGCCTTGCCCATGTCTAGGAACTCTTTCATTTGTCACTCCGTGTATATTTGAATTCTAGCCTCCCAATCAGTGTTTTGAATCACTGGGATATTGAGTAAGTATATAATTCTTAGCTTAGACGCTGAACATCTGTTGCCATTTGTGCCCAATATGCAATTACAGCAGGGGGAGCTGGACAATCAGAGATTAAAAAGATGCTGCTTAATCTTCCACCACATGTTTCCACTTAAACAAGAATAATACACTAGAGAAATCTCATAGCAGTTCATGGTATATCTACTTCTCCCCCTATCCTTACTCAACAGATAAGGCTTCATTAGATTTCTGTCTCAAATTACTATTTGTGTGGCACATGTGGTAGGGCTCACTCTCAAGGACTCCATATCTGGTTTTCCCCAATAAAAATATTGCACCCTGTGGGCTTCCTTTTGCCTGTGATAATATATTTGTTTATATGGAGTAGTTTTTACCAAGGCAGTACCAGGCATTTGCAGTGAATGAGCACTAGTATCAGTGGAGCCGGGTAGAGCCCATTGAGATAGATAATGCAATCCTCCCTCAAGCTTTCTGGCTGAGCCCTGAAGTGTGCCAGATGCCAGACCAGCAAGGAGAATGAGATAAGTTTTCCCCTTTTCTTGAGATCAAACTGCTCAGATGCATCTATAGGAGAGCTAGAAGTGGTAACTGTAATGCACTGAAGGTAAGCATTAGCTGAAGAGCAGAAAGCCAGTGGTTGTACAGTCATAAACATGGCACAATATGCTTTGTCTTACTGCAAAGCTATGTTGCCAATGTGCTTTGCAATTATATTTACACAAATATATATTCAAAAGCTGATTCCACACACTGACCTTTAAGAAGGGGCTTGAAGGATTGGGTGCTGTAAGGAGCAAGAGTTGACATTCTAGAAGCAGGTAATGGGAGAGGGAAGGCTCACAGTGGTGTTTGCCTCAGCAGCTTTCTTTCCCACTGACTTTTCACCAGAGGGTGACACATTTGTGGAGTTTGCACCATGCATGTCCTGTTGGAGAGGCTGCTAACAGATCACCTATGCTAGCTCAGTGCAGCAGTGCTCGCAGTGATTTCTGGGTACTTGGGCATGCACCAAAATACTGCCACAGCTCATGCACAGGAGGGAGCAATGCTGTCAGGATATTTAGCTCCATCAGAGGAAGGAAGGAGGCAGGCTGCTATTTGGATCACTTCAGTAGATGTGGAGACACATTAAAGGAGTCCTTTTTTTGCCTTGATTTTTCTGGGCAGGGTGCCTGCCCATGTGGACTGGCTGTGGGTAGGCTGCCAGTGTATGTCCTTCCCATGGTAGCCTTGTGAGATGGTGTGAGTGTGGCTTCAGTTTCTAAATAAGGAAGTTATGTCTGTCCATTAACTGGAAGAACCTTCCATCCCCTGGAAGTCTTCGAAAAATGCAAATGCAAAGTTGAATGAGACTGACAAAACAGTTCCTGTGTTTCAGTGAACAATGTTTCACTCATTTTGTACTCAAGAAGTGAAACTGCTGCTAGTAATTGCAATGAGATGTGCCCAGTATATATACACAACCTTCCAAATTAATACAGTTTTCATAGATGTACTCTTAGCTTCTGTAATTTTCTCAGTACATTCTGGTCTTTATTAAAACTCCAAAAGGTGTTTTTTTGGGGTTTTTTTTGTGGGTTTGTTTTGGTTTTTTTTTTTATTATTGGTATTTTTTTTTTTTAACAGCTAATATACTGAAATTCTAATCTCTAACTTTCTTTAGAGCAAAACTGCAAAGATTTATAAAATAGAATTATTTTTTTTTATCTGAAGAAAATTATTTTACAACTGCATGCCACCTTGAGAGGATTCTGATTTTCCCAAGAAAATAAGCTTTGGGACTCAGAAGGATTTATTGCGAGAAATTTGCTGAGACATTGCATTTCAAGATGTCACATGTATTGGGTTCAGCCCTTAATATTATGGCATGTTAAGGTGGTCTATCAGACTTATGATCTTTAAATATGTTTTGCTCAGACAGCAAATACAGACAATTAAAGAACTACTGACTTCTTTAATTTGAAATAGAAACAAACACAGTTATGCCCTAAACATCCTCAGAACACTGACATGGGTAAGGGAGTGCACAGTATTGTGTATTCAAAGATGGTTGCAAGTAATTCTTCCCCTTTCCTGTCTAACTGCATTTTACCCCCTCTCCTAGTGCATCTTTAATACTGGAAGAAAACAAATTAAGATAGAAGAGACCGAGGCCCACATTCAAGGCTTGCTGAAAGCAATTAGAAGAAGAACCCTTGACTCTAGGTGTGACATTCACCATCCCTGCCAGCCTTGTAAGCCCTCCTGTGCATGCAGCCTCCCTGTGTCTGCTGTTCTCCTCCCTGGCAAAAATCAAAGCTTTTGCTTAGAGACCTCACAGCTCTGCAGCTCACTGTACTGTCAGCAAATGATAAAATGGAGACTAAGCTCCATCTGCAAGTGTGAAATGGAACAAGTGAGATGGGCAACTTCATGGTAAAGACAATGACAAGACTTCCCACAGGCCTTGCCTGTGCACACTGCTTGACCTGTGGGTTGTTATCCTTTTTCTTTCCCAGCTTTCACAGTGGAAATGTACTACTGTCTGCTCAGTGCATGGAGACTTTTTCTGTCCCTTCCCTCATTCTTTAAGCCTAGACTCAGACTTTGCCTTACCACATAGGACCTGCACAACCACCTCCAGCAGTGCCTTGTCCTTGAGCAGCCCACATAGAGAACTTCAAGGGTCTAAAATGGAAAAATAACAGTGTACATGGAATTCAAATATGTGTCATACTGCTTTAGTGGGGGACACATCAGGAAAGCTGCTGCACGTTAACTAAAATTTCTGCTTCCTGCATCCGAGGTAAACACCAGAACCTTTGAAAACATGAACCTGAGCCCCCAGCCAGATGGGCTTACGCCTGTGGAGCAGCTCTTGCTTGAATCAGTTTGCTGCTTGCAACGAGATGGTATATGGAGCAGCAAAATGCAGTCATTGAACTTCAAGATGACAGTTTATTTACAGAAAATGTGTGGGTGTGTAGATGTGTGTGTCTGCAGTTTTTGTGTTGCTTAAATGCCAGTGGCCATTTAGTATTTTACTACATTTATAAACTTTGCAGAGCTTTTAAACCATCCACAGGAAGAGGTGGGAAGGTTTAACAGACATCTCATTCATTACCTGCATAGCTCTCCTTGTGGCTGACATAGCTCATTCTCAGCCAATGTTAAATTTGCATCCACAGTCAATACTGAAAAAAATAGTCCTTTATTACAACATTATTATTTTCATGGTTTTCTGGTTATTCACTTTTGGACTCCTTTTTTCTTTCTAGGGACTATTTTTCCCAAAAATCTCTTACCCACTTAAATTCCAAAAGACTTTGCCTCAGAAATATTTCAAGAATTTTTCCTGAAGTTTGCCTTTTTAAAAGGTTATATAACACATTTTTCCATCTTCTATGGTGTCCTTGGAAAATCATGCCAGAAGAAAAATACTGAGCACAGTAGAATTTAATTATGCATTGAAGTGATTCAGAATCCATGTTAGTCTGTGGACTAGAATAATAGTACAAGTGCCTTCACAAAATTTTCCTGGATTTTGCCAAGATGTGTTTCTTAGAGTAGCATGTGCTGCCTCCTTTATTTTGGGTCTGCATGAAACCTTTATCGACGTGATTTCTGGAATCACGTTAATTCTTTCTGCATATGAACAAATGATAGCATCCAAATGATATGATTTGACACATTCACCTCAAAAGTCTGAAGAAAAAGTGGTGGCTGATCTACACATACGTACTTAAAGAACAATAGGCATTATTGTAGCTTGATTGCATTTTCTTTTTCCTGTTGCTTTAAAGACCTACTTCTTTTAATGATTTGTGACTTTTTGTTTTAGTGGTAGTGATTTGTATTACAGAATCATTTACTGTCAGTAATGGATATGTAAGTATTCATATCCTTCTGATAATTCTAAGTTGAAGTAGTTCTTCCAGTGGAAGATTATAAGGAAAAGTTAAGTTTATCTTCTTTTGGTAACACATTAAAAATTAAGTTGCAGTTTTCCATCAATACATCTGCCATCAGTAGGTGATGGCCTGAGGTCAGCCATTGTGCAGAAATGTTTTTGGCCAAAGCTAGGCTGAGACCCTCTTTTTTTGTGGAGGGATCTAAAGGTTACATAGCTGTGCTATTTAAAAAACAGAGAATGTTTTTTCAACAGTGAAATGTGCTTTATTTTTATGATGATATGGACCCAGTTTCTTAAACCCATAATATATTGTCTGCTCTTCTTTCCTCCTCAACACACTTTTAGAAAATGATTGCAAATTCTTGCAGAACAATTATAGTGATAACTGTGGGAAGCCTCCAGCTCTGCAAGAAAATGATTGATGGTCAGTGGTGTACACCTGCATATTGTGTCCTTGTTGAAATGCATTCATTTAATCTCAGGGGCATTAGTTTAATCTAAACTGCATTTTGCAAACTTGAGCACACTGCTCAAGTTGAAGGGAAGAAGGGTTTTTTTGACAGTATCCATTTGTGGGGAATAGTGTATGACATGGAGAATGTATTACTAAACATGTCTCAAAGCAGAAAGATCTGGGAATTTGCTGACAATGAGATATATTTCCAAAGTCCTGTTCCTTAAAATTCACATAAAAATAGCCAAACTCTCCCTTTACAGACATCACTTAATTTGTTGTCTCTCAGTGAAAGCCGTTTAGTATTTAGGGGCTGCAGAAACAGCAACTTGGATCTCTTTGGAGAAGAGAATTTTATCTTCTGTCTCATTAGCTTCCTTCTAAGTTCATATTTTTTTTCCTGTGCCAGACAATGTTTGCAAAGCTTCTAACATCAGAATCTCCTTAAATCTTTAACAGTATCTTAGCTGTTGTAGTGTGTTTTTCCATTAACTCCACCAGGCTCTGCATCAGGCCAATAATGGCTATTTGTCAGTGTATTCACGAGTTATATTGACCTGTATCATGCCAAATTTCATCAGTGTGTTTGCAGTTCCTAAGCTCTTTGGCACAGTAAGCATGTTATATAGTTGGCACAGTTCAGAAATTGCACAGCTTTATAGTGCTAGGCAAATAATCATACTATTTTCTGTCTACTAATGGAAGACATGAAGTTCTCTTAACAAATCTATATGATACTGTTCTGATGGATTTGTTCTGATGGGGCACTGGTATCTCCCCTGCCCCTCCAACCTCCTCCCCTAAAAAAAAAAAAAAAAGGATTTTCTGACATTTCTGTGACCTCTTAGAGAAAGAATTAGGTGCACAGTTACCAAGCAACAGAAAGTCAGGCAACACACTTTCAAAGCCCTCTAATTGCCCATAATGGTAAGAGCAGCATCCATGTTCACAAAAGCTTCATATACTTGATACTTATTCTGCTGTGGGAACTCATTTACCTTTTATTATCAGTGTGGTGTTAAGCTGTACTCACCAAAGGAAGAGATGGAAGTCTGAAGGGTCTGTGAGACTTGGAGCTGCTCTGCATATAGAGGGCCATAAGGAACAATTGTCATTTTCACAATTCACGCCTCACATTTTGTTTATCTAGAATATTTTAAGTGCTTAACTCACAAGAGAGAAGGCGCATTCATCTCTACAATATTAAAACCAAAGTGGATATGAAAAAATAACTTACAAAGTCTTTCTTTCAAAGATTTAAATGAGAGACCAAAGAAAGGCTTTAAAGCACAATATATTCTGATAACTTTTCCTCTAAGGTTTTAAAATGACATGTTTCATGAGTCACACAATGAAAACTCTATGAGGGTGGGGGGGAAATATATAAATACATGTTTGAGAATTTGAAGGACTTCTTTTTTTTCTTCCAGATTGTACATAACTGCATGTGAATAGTCAAACTGTTCCCTCCTTACACAGTATATCTACCTGGGACACTGTGTGCCACTCCTTCCTGAAGCTTTTTCACTGTCCTTAAAGGCTGTAGTAGTCTCCATCTAATCTTCATAACCCACTTTCCTCAGGGGGATTTGGGAAATGTTTTGCTTCAGGCACTGCATAGCTCCTGATTGAGACCTTCATGAAGAGACAGTCTTTGCCACTGAGCCTTTTGGCTTCATCTCATTGTTTCCTGCAGAAGATGGTGTTGGCCATGGGCTGGGACAAGTGCTGGTCAATGGTTCTATTCTCCTGCTGCTGTCTCGAAGAAGCCTTTTCAATCCTGAATGGGAGATATGGTGTGTTTGCCCTCCGGATATCAGTCATCTGCTTTTCCCACATCAACAAGGTCTACGTTTAGTGCTCAAAAACGGCTTCTCAGTACTTCTGTATATACGTTCATTTATTTTCAAGCATATAGAAGTGTTTCTTCAGAAACAAATAAAGCTCTAGAGCTTCCTTCTCAGGTCATTTACAATGGGTTAGCTCTAGTGAAGTTAATGAACATTATACTGGCATAAGTGAAGACAGGAACCAGAAGCCAAGATTTTTGTCCCAAGACGCAAAGCAAAGCATACTCTAAACTTCGCATGGTATTCTGAGCAAAAAAGCGCCTTGCATATGAGCTGTTCCTCATATTTTAATTTTTTTTTCTTTTTTTTTTTCCTTTTGGTTGTGCTTCTGTCCTTTAGCCAGAAATGAGATTTCATGGAGTGGTATCATCCAGTGGAGGTGAAATGGCCAAGGGCTCGGTCATGCACTCTGTCAAGTGCTATAGCTCCAGTCCTGCGAAGCCCTTAGGCATCTGACTGCTTTCAGAGTCTCACAAAATGAAACAATACTTCAGACTGAGCCATGCATTGCCAAGAAGTATGCACATAGGGTTGGTGAGTACTCAGTATTTTGAACTTAGAGAGGAAAAGAAGAAGCTGAGGTTAAAGTATCTACATACACATAGCTATTTGAGCTGTGTTTTTCTATTTAGGACCTTTTTACTTCAATGACTATGTAATTACCATCATTTCCAGTGGAGTTACTTTGAAATTGCTATGTAGTTTATTGTATACGTCTAATTAACTTGTCTCAGAACTGTAAGTGGAATGTACCATCATTTCCAATCTGGAAAGCACTTCTTTGGAACCATATTCTGACAATTCAAGAATATTTCTGCTATGTTTACAATTCTAAGAGTAGGTATTGTTTGGAGACATACAGTCTGAAGGAATGAGAGGGAAGGGAGAATTATTATGTTTGCTTAGTCCCTAAAATGAAGCTATTTTTCCTATGTTTGGTTAACCTATTTTTAATAGGAATTGATCACACTGTGAATTAGAACTTCCATTAAGAGCTACATGTTAGAAAAGCACAAGTAGTCCTGGCTGAATTTAGGTTTTCATTGCTGTAGGGTGCCTGAGAGCATATTTATGCTGACTCTTGCAGTTAATGTGGAAATTTAAGTGGTATCCTCTTACAGTTACACTAATCCCTTAAATTTTGCCCACCTTCCTATTATTATAAATTCAAATATTAACAATGTAATCAGCAGTACTGTTGGTAGATGCATTAAGATACATAAATAGGAAGACTCCTCTATATGAGCCAGGTGGGAATAAGATGGGAAAAGCAAAGTTCTGCAGTGGAAGACTGCAGAAAGGTTCCCATCCTAATGTATATTTTATTTTTCCTCATTACTGCAAGGGCAGTGGAACCAAACCTCACTTCTATCACATCATTACTTTACTCTGTGTAATACACTACTGTCAACCATAGTTGTCTTAGTCTTTTGATAGCAGAAAGCTATACAGGTGTTGTTATCTAGGAATGAAAAGCTTTTGTAGGCAGCTTGGTTTAAAAAAAGGAAAGGTTCACCCCCACATGCATTTCTTGCAATATGCTAATGAAGGCTTAAGCAAATTCCTGATGATTAATTTGCTTTTGACTTCAATGAGGACAGTAACAGAGTGAGAAAAATGTAATACATAGGTACTTTTACAATAGAGGTACCCTCTGGAGAAAGATGCAGTAGCTCTCAGAGTAATTGTGCATAGCTCTGTTTTTTGGTTTTGATTTTTTTTGTTGGTGTGAAGATACAGACCAGAAAATAAGGGTTTTCTATTGCAAATGAAGGGAAGATCAAGAATGCAGTTTTCACTGCTCATTCTTCTCCCCAACTCAAAGGACATACACATCCATATGTGTATCCATGTGTTCTCTCCAAACTGTGCACATGTAAAGACTTTGTAAGTGTAAACCACTACTTTGTCTCTTTCTCTAAGCATGCTGCAAGGAATAAATTCAATATATGTTTAGTTCTGATTTACTTTTTCAACGGTTAGCATTATACTCCATAGCAGAATGTTAACCATCTGCCATGAGTTTTCTTTACTGTTATTCCAGCTTTAATGAAGTCTTTGAAGGATTTTAATTTGAACTTAAATCACCCTCAAGTTATGTCCCTGGACCTTCCAATATAGGTTACTTATGCTTCACACTGAAATGAGCAGTGCTGCAACCAGGTCTTAACTGGAGAGTTGTACCCATACAACACTTCTGTACAATGAACTAGTTTGGTACCCATCATCATAGAAACATGCCAGAGGAAGTGATCTCTAGGGAGAAGTTTGTTTTTCTGGTGCATGTGAGGGAAACAAGAAGTGCATTATTTGGAAAGGTGCAAGTTCCTTCATTCTGAAATGTCTCACAAAGCAGGGAACCATGAGCTTCCAGAGCACTTGGCAAATTAGCTAGGTCTGTATGCAAAACCTGCCAGGGACTAAAAATGAGCTGAGGAAAACTGAGATCCCTTTCATATCCCTGATATAATAATACATGTCCACCTTCTGAAAGTTTAAGAAAGTCTCCTTATGGAGTAAAGAGGGTGGGGAAACCTAAATTCTAGCCCATTCCTTGATTTTGTTCATCTAGTTATCTGAAGAGTTAAACACTTCTTTTTTGGGGGGAACAGTGGTTCACTATGTCTTCACACTATTTTCAAAGAGAAGCATGCCAGCCCCACATCTCTTTTACAGCAGAAACCCATCTGGGAAGCTTTGTAGCTCTGTCACTTAACTTAAGGACCTTCAGCTACCCTGACTTGGACACCCCATTTTTTCTGTGTTAAGGGGGAAATCCAGAGCTGCCTGTAGAAGATGATACTAAAGTATCTGTCATTTGCAAGTTCCAGTCTCCTGTGCTTTCTACTGGTGGCACTTCAGATTCTGGACTAGCAGCTCTCAGCATCTCACCCTCCGCAGACTTCTTCTCTAGCTCTCAAAAATAGAAAATTGCTCTGAGATTTTTCCTGGAAGGCACTGTGAGTTTGCAAAAATGATTGCTGCAGAGGACCTCAGCTGAATAGCAACCCTTGTGAGTGTGCTGCTAGTCAAGAAAAACAACTTCAAAACTGTTGTAGAGTGCAACTGTATTTCACTTATTTTTTACGTATTTCATTATATTCATAAATGCCATGCAGCATTACAGGCATAGATTAGTTAGTTAGGAAAGTCAAAAGTGGGTGCCTGATGTGGCTTCCGGCACTTGTTTGTTATGTGTAGTAACACACTCCTAAAGGTAATGGCAACACATATCGGGCTCCTTGCTCTGTGTGCTGTCTGCTCCTCAGAGCTGTCTGCATCTTGGAGCTAGTGTCCGTGGAAGACATACTGGTTCCAGCTATATACACGTAATATTAAAAAGCAAGGAAGCTGTAGATGGCACCTCCCTCTGTGTCAGACCTTCCTCCTGAATATAGCCAGTACCATTTCACAGCAAGAAATGGCCTTGTTATCTAGCTTGAAGTGTGGCAGTGGTACAGTCAAGTTGCTGCTTGATCTTCATGTGTTTGTCTTAGAAATTGTTCACACTCATCCTGTCTCTGGTCCTAACTCTTGAGGGCACAGCTCACATGAGTAACTTCTGTGCCTGGCTTGCACAGACCCACTCCTGGAGATGTGCTTTTGGGCAGGGGAGTTTGGACACTTGTTCAGAGAGGCTGAGACAGCAGGGGACTGGCTGTGGTCCTCACAGCTGCTTCAGTAACTGCTCAAGTGTGCAGATCTGAGGTAGTCCCTGGAGCTGGTTGTTGGAGTCTCATTGGGGCAGGATGGCTCTGCAGAGCTGAGATGTGTGCTGAACATAGTGCTGGCCTCTGGGAGGCTTTGTGGAGTTGTCCAGTCTATTCCTCTGGGAGGGTTAGCTTTAATGTGAACTCATGCTTCTTTTGATTTTGATCACCCCAGGTGTCTCCATTTCTGGTGGGAATATAGGTACCACAGTGATGAAGGAAAAACTGGCCTTTAAAAGCTATCTTGCAGATATCTTGCAGATATCTTGCAGAAACATTTTTGACTTTAAAAATGAAAACTGTCTCTTGAGCCAGGATGAATGAACATGGGCGGAAAGATTTTTGTCTTGAACAGCATTTTTCTATGAAATCTTCATGTCTAAATTATCTTCAGTTTTGGCAAGAGGCTGGCTCTTTAGTGTCCAGTCCCCAGAACAGAGATAAAATGGAGGAAAAAAAATCTCAAATTGAGGAGCTTTTCTTTTCCCTTCTGATCTTCCCCTATCCAGGCAGATGTGGCTCTGTTTGGCTTTTCCTTTATTTTCTGAAAAACTCTACATGAAAAAAGTTAAGGAACCAGCTTTTTGACTTTGACTTTTTTCTCACTGTCATGGAGAAGCTTTTACATCCCATTTCAGATCCTTACCAGTCATCCATGTGTATTCCCTGCATGGGCTGAGCATCCCTGTCTATGAAATGGATCTGCAGGGCATTTGCTGCAGGCCAGATATCAAGCCTTGCAGGTCAGTTCCTCAGACACAGTTTCCAAGCCCACCTGGGAAGCAGAGCGGCTGGCCCTGCGGGTAGAGCAGGTTGACCTTTTTCCACTATATTATTTTTCCTGAGAAGATCTGCTCCATACCTTCATGGGTAACAGCTTGTTGTTCCACAGAGGTGACCTTCAATGCAGGCTTAGGCCTGGGGAGGCCATTCTTGTGCAGAAGCTCTCAGAGAGTGCAAGCTGTCACAGAGTGACCAGGTTGCAAACTCCTGGGTGCTACAAATTAGTTTTTAGCACTTCAGACAGACTGGTCAGGTGTTTTGCTTAGCTGTTATCTCCATATCTCAGGTTCTACTGGAATGCTTTGCCAACAGAAAGCAGGATCCTCTAAATAACCTTGTCCCTGTCTTCTGGAAGTCCCTGTAAACAAGAGGCTGGTTGTGAAAGTATGATTTTCAGTGTAAACAGGTTCACTTTCTGCATCTCCTTTTACAGATTTGGTGTATCTCACTGTCCTATTTACTCACAAACGAGAATGAGGCCAAAACCACGCATTTCTTTTTCAGGGTCTCAATGACCTGTAAATGCTCAAACTTGGTGGAAACTGAGAACATCTCATAGAAAAGCAGCTCTGTAGCAGGTCTTTTTCCTGAAGGAAGGGTTATGGTCTATTACAAACTATTCATGGTTTATACCAGTAATGAATGGCTCTGCTGATTTAGGTCTGTCTCTAGGTCCCTCTTTATCTGGTACATAGATTTTCCTGTTTCCTCCTCACAGTTTTGCACCTCAGTGGGAAAGAGAATGAAGACCCATGACATCAGATGAACATCCTGATAATGTCCACCATCCTGCCTGAATTAACAACTTTCTCATGTGAAAAAATGCAAATGGCATTTTCCTCCTCATCTCTATTCTTCCATCTTTCCATGTTTATATCAGTTCATGTCCACCCTTACATGTGGTATCTGTTTCACACTGACTACCTGTTATGCAAAGCTGAAATCAGCCATACTGTGTCATCTTTCCTAAGGCATTAATTAGGTAGTTTGATCCAGCTCCTGATGAGCCATTTCATGCTAACCACACAAGATATGTTTAAACTAATTCTTGTCTTCCCCACAACAGGGGATGTTAGTTCAGTGCCGTGCTTTGCAGTGGATAAAAGAATGCAGGATACTGTGGGAACAGGGTCAGGCATGATCTTTGTCAGCAAACTCCAAACCTGCCCACAATCACATCATCTTGTATCAAAAGAGTAGCAAGTCTGGAAAAGACTGACTAAAGGCAGCTTTTGCTACCTGCTTTCTCATCCTGTACAGAGAAAGTTTATAGATCAGAGTATGTGATTGCATAATAAAAGCTATGCATGAATAAGGAGCTAGGCAGATTTATATTTTCATTGGACCTTTTTGTTCTATTTTTCTAAGTAAGTGTTTGGTTGAACAATGGAAATTTTTGAATGTAATTCTTTAAAAAAAGTCCTGGAAGATTGAAATCAAGTCACATGAAGCCTTACTGAATCCTTTGTACTCATATTCATTTAGATTCCCTTTTCAGATCTCATCCACATGAGCCTCATGAATGTCAGGGAGCAGTAACTGCCTTTTCTTCTCTTATCCATAAGAAAAGACTGGAAGACAGGCATTGCTAGGGTGCCATATACCATTTGCCAGCTACAAATGTTTGAAGGGTATTTCTTAGATTTTATTTCTGACTTTGGAGAGTGTGGTCACTTAAGAGATGTCACTGACAAGCACAGAAACTTCGAACATTCATGCGCAAAGACAGTATGAGTCATTGATGGAGACCTGAGTCTGCCACTTTACAGCTGAAGTCATAATTTCACTTCTGCAGGGAGTGAAATATGCAACTGGCAAATGATCCCATCTTTAAAATGGGCAAAAGGTAATAACTGGCCTACTCCTCTTACAAAGAATGAGTTTTGAGACACAGTTTTGTCCTTTAACTGGAAATCAGGCAAGTAAACAAGGAATTCCTGTGTTTGTCTGGGAATTTCTAGTCAGTTGTACTCTCTTCTTCAAAGAGGGGCCAATATATCTGCACATGTCCTGTACACTCATATGGCATGTTGAACCATTAATCAGAAGCTACCATACATTCAGACAGGTTTGCAAGCCAGATGCAACTGTGTAACCTATATGCCTCATTGGGAGTTTTGGAGACTCTTGCCTTGCCTTTTTCTCACTCTAGGCATGTGCATAACTCCGAGATTTTCCAGGAGGCTGAGTACATGACAAAACCTTAGACATGCACGTACACTGTGTCTATCTAGGATATCCCAGTCTGGCAGATGCATAGGTAGTCCATTTCCTGTCAGACCTCTGTGTTTGCATTGACTATATAGGAAGATCTGTGAAGTAAATGCATGTGATTCACAAAACTGATGTTTGTCAGGCTTTTAAAAGTCTGAGGAACTTAGCCATGCACATGCAAATGAAGATATGGCTGTTTCTAGACTAGGCTGGAAGCATTAGCTGGTAGCAGTGGTAAGCAGCCCCTCAGCTTTGGCACTGTACCCAAAGCAATCAAGTCTGAGTGTGAGATTCCTCCCCCTTGAGTGTGAGATTCCTCCCCCTTAACAACAACAAATATCTGCTTCCTGTGTCATGTTATAGATATGATAAATATATAACTGCAACAGTCATTTGTTCTTGTTCTACAGAAATAAATGCTAGTTTTGTTTTCTAGAATAGCTTCTTGGGTTAGCATACACTAACAAGGCAATCAACAGCAAGCACAGGAAAAAATTCAAGGCAATGTGAAACAGTTTAAAGTAATGCAGCTCAAAGGTATACGCATGAGAAAGAAACCAATTTGTGAGATCTGTGGACAAAGGGGGTGCAGGTGCTGCAGACTCTTGTCTCACTCACTGTCATGTGGGATGTGTGGCATTTGGTCCAGTGCTTTAAAGGTCTGACGAAATCTCCTGCTGTACCACATAATAAACAAGAGAGGTGTTGACTGACTGTGTACTGATTGCAGTTTATGAAATGAACAGCAGGTGGGAGAGAAGCAATATGCATCCTCTGGTAGACCTCCAGCTAACAATACTACATCTGAAAATATGTAGCATGCTAGTACAAAAATCAAACCTTTTATATCCCACTACTTGGAAACAGGGAGAGGTGGGAAGGAGCAGAGTGGTGGGGTAGAGGAAGGGGGAAGGTGGAATAATGTGATTTGTGTAGAAAATTATTTTTCTTTTCAGTCTCTTTGGTCTTTCTTTTCCCATTTCACGTTCATATTTCTCTATTGCATGACAGTCTTGTCAGTCGTCAGCCTTTTCCAAGCAGTCTGCCTCCAGATGATATCTGCCCACCTTGGTGGCAGGCACCTCCCTGACTATTCATCTGTCTCTTCCCTCCTGCCTTTATGTTTTGTTAACCTGTTTATTTCATATCAGTTTCTCTGTGCCCCATCATGCTCCTGTCCTTATGCCTATCCATTTATCTCCATTAAAATCTAAATATTGAATACCAATAAAAATAACACAGCCTGTTTAGGGAGAAGGTAATTTTCGTGATGCCTTATGACTGACTGTTGATTTGTGGTCAAATGCAACAGTCATAAAAGGGCTATGAATCAGGCAAATGACATAAAATGCACACATCAGCAATTAAAATCAGTTGTATTATCTGGGCACCCAGCAGGGCTGCCTAGTTAAGGCCCTGCCAATGTTTTGATTATTATAACTCTTTACAAGAATTCATGCTGTTCCTCTCTCCTCATCCCCACATCTAATATTTGACCCTTCCTCTCTTTCTGTATGGCTTAGCTGCTTACCCAATGTTTTGATTCTCCCTTGCAAGATATAGCTTCCTCCATCTTTCTTTCCCTCCGAGTCACTGCAATGCAATGCAAAATTGTCACTCTCTCCTCCCTAAATGTAGACTGCATTTCTCCACTTTGGGATTCCTGCCAGCAATGTTTTTCTACCTGCCATGTCCATTTCAAACACCTTCTCCTGGTGAAACCCCACCTGTCTCTATCTCTTTTCCTTTCATTTCCTAACCCCTCCCTAGCTCCCTGCAAGCAGAGAAAGCCGTTCTCATCACCTGAGCACTGCAGGCTTCTTTGCAGCAGGTGGGAGGACCCTAGGATTTGTGTGGAGCTTATGGACTGCAGCAGCACTTTACAGGAGCACCAGCTCTGCCTGCCTGCAGCTGCTTGCAGAGAGGCGGCATGGAGATGGTGTCTTTCTCTATCACCTTCACGCTCACTGCATGTGCTTGCATCCCTCCTTTCAGCACGCCTCATGTTTCTCCCCTCTGTATTTGACTCCTTCCCACAGGCTCTTCTCCCATACCATTTTAGTCTCTCTAGCTATTGAGCTCCACCACAGAAATGTGCCTGGAAGCACATGTGCAACCTGCTGTGGGACTGCCCTCTCCATGCCGCAGGGTATTTTTTACTGCACATCTGCTACTTATGATGCATATTGAAAAGACTGTGTGATGCACAAATATTGAAAGGTTATAAAGTACTCAACTGTCTTCATGTCATGATAATATTGCTTCATTGTAAAATCTTAGGCTGCTTTTAATGAAATGATTTAAGAATGGAAACTAATCTAAAGTAGTATTTATTTTACTGTTGTGGGATGTTTTGATGTCTGGCCACTATACAGTCTTCAAAGTAATTCTGTGCCTGTCACTTTGTGATGTAGATTTCTTTCTGGTTAAGAAGTTGCAAAAGGGGGAAGAAAAAAGGTCTTCCCGCATTCTCTTAGTGACCATCTCTGGTCAAGGAGTGAATCAGAGATGGTGTCACCTAACCACAGGCAGGTAATGCCATTTGAGACTCTCTAGGGTATACAAAACACTAGCCAAGAGCTGTTTGATCTGATACAAGCCCTAGAAGCAGCATGCAGCTTTTTGGTGAGGCAGCTTGGGGGATAGTGATTAAATGATTTCTACTGTCTCTTGCTGCTGAATCCTGCAGTGAGTGTCAAAAATAGATTGTCCTAAGAAAATACCCAGATTCCATGCTACTACTTTCCCAACTGGTAAGAAACTTTCTTACAAGGTGCAGGTATGAGCTATTTTAGATTTTTCAGCTGCTTTCCCCATACTAATCAGAACTCACAATTACCATCCATGTAGCATTAGAAGAACTACTGGTCTAGTACTTAAGGGAATGAGAAGGAAGGAGCTTTTGAGATGTTTTTAGCAACTCTGGATGACTTTGGAGGAACTCTGGAGAAAAGCCACCTGCCTCCCAGCAGAACTCTTGAAGTCTCTGAGATTTGAGCCTACATTGATACTCTAGTAACACTCACGATCTTTGTTAAATGCAGATCATCCCACTGGCAGAGCAGCGTAAGGGAACAATGCACCTGCTTGTACTGCCTGCATGGTGCATAATGAAGAGATTTTATTATGTGTTTTACATGAAATGCTGATTTTTGAATGCAAAGAATATAGTTTAAGTGGTAAGTTCCAACCTTTCAACTCCTGATCTGGCTCTCGTAGGTATATATTTTACACGAGGATGATCAGGGGACTGCAGCACCTCCCGTATGAAGATAGGCTGAGAAAGTTGGGGCTGTTCAGCCTGGAGAAGAGAAGGCTGCGTGGAGACCTC